>CM070095.1:23067364-23082364 GCA_036178185.1 Liparis tanakae | reverse complement strand
TTTGAAGAACTCTTTAAGGAAATGGTTCTTTAGAGAACTCTGGTTTGAAGGGGTATTGGTAGAACCAGAAATGGTGCCTTCAAGAAACTGTTTTTAAAGGTTCTTTGAGACACATTTATAGTTTTTTTAAAGAACTATTTAAGGAAATAATTCTTTTAAGAACCCTGGTTTGAAAGATTCCTTGTGGAACCAGATATGGTGCCTTTAAGAACCATGTTTTGAAGGTTCTTTGAGACACTTTTATAGGTTCTTTAAAGAACTAATTAAGGAAATAATTATTTTAAGAACCCTGGTTTGAAAGGTTCTTTGTACATGGTACCTTAAAGAACCATTTTTTAGGGTTTCTTTGAGACACCTTTATAGGTTATTTAAAGAACTATTTAAGGAAATGGTTCTTTAGAGAACCCTGGTTTAAAAGATTCCTTGTGGAACTAGATTTGGGGCCTTCAAGAACCATGTTTTGAAGGTTCTTTGAGACACTATTATAGGTTATTTGAAGAACTATTTAAGGAAACGGTTCTTTAGAGAACCCTGGTTAGAAAGGTTCTTTGTGGAACCAAAAATGGTTCTTCTATGGCGTCACTCTGAAGAACCATGGGGGGATATTAGCGCAGACAAAAAGTGCTGAAAGTGCAAACATGTATCAAAAGGTTTGAAGTAACTGAAACACGAAGGCGTCACCATCTCTTTATGGCTCTGCTGGCTCTAGCGACCTGTCAGTCACCCTGAAGCCCCGCCCCCAAAACAGCTTCTGCTTTATGCTCTATTTTGCTCTTAATGGGACCAGAATTTACGATCTAGACCATAAACGGATCTTAATTTACACTCAAGTGAAAAATAGGGTCATTTTCCTTTTGCAACCACAGAAGTGGCCCCCTAGTGGCCAGAAGAGAGAATACAGGTCCTGCATCTGTTCTCTTGAATGCTAATAGGCGGTATCATGTATTTTGAGGAGAGTTTATGTTGCATTATGTGTAACAGCACCACCAACCACCACCTCTCTTGCCCCCCCTCCCCCCCCCCCCCCTCCCTCTCAGATGGACTAACGGACTGCATGGACCCAGACTGCTGCATCCAGAGTCCCTGTCAGAACAGCCCCCTGTGCCGGGGGTCCCGGGACCCCCTGCTGGTCATCCAGCAGAACCCCACCTTCCAGCCCCGCGTCCGCTCCTTCTACGACCGCGTCAAGATGCTCGTGGGGCGGGACAGCACCCACGTCCTGCCGGGGGAAAACCCGTTCAACTCCAGGTACCGTGGTAGAACACACACACACACACACACACATATTATTATTATTCATATCACTTACAGCTATTGATGCAGGATATAAAATGCAGGGCTTTTTTATATGAACTGCATCTTTCATTTCCCTAATTCAGGGTTAGAGTGTTTTCATGTTTGACATAAAAATGCTTCTACATGCCTGTGAGATTGCATATTATGAAGGTATATGAATAAATAAGTGGCGTGTGTATAAAAGGAACTCTCGATCCACTGACACAAATATCAAAAAGACTCGGGGATGGATCACAGAGCGAGACTCCCCGAGGAGTTTTGTTAGCGGCGTGAAGCGCCGTGCGTTTCAAAAGAAAGTAGCTCATCAAAGAGACGCTGCATATATATATATATATTTAAATGTTACCCTACGTGTCCTATCAGTGGTCCTCTCACACACACACACACACACACACACATTGTCACGGTTTGTTTACGTGATTGACGGGGAGCTAATCTGGCTGGCGCGGTTTTGCTGATTGCCTCTAATTAATGAGTGGCGGAAGACCAGAGCTGTGAACGAATGGGCAAACAGGGTGATGGGAAGATGGAGGGGGAGGAGGAGGAGGGGGGGGGTGTATTGGGGGGGATTAATCAAACCGTGATGATTGATGGTTAGGAAGATTGGCTTGATGGATCGACCCGTCGCTCCCTCTCTCTCACGCTCTCTCTCTCTTTCCCATGTGTGTGTGTGTGTGTGTGTCTTCTGTCTTCTTCCAGCTTGGCGTCACTGATCCGGGGTCAGGTGTTGACGACGGACGGGACGCCTCTGGTGGGGGTGAACGTGTCTTTCGTCAACTACCCGCACTACGGATACACGCTGACGCGGCAGGACGGCATGTACGTACAACAGGGGGCGGGGGGGGGGGGGGGGGGACCACCTCGCCGCACCGTTACAATTAGATTAGATTAGATTAGATTAGATATAATGATCCCGAGAGGAACACACCGGGGCTGTTGGCGGACACAGATAATTAGATACAGCAAAGAAAAAAAGGGGATTTTTATTTTATTTTTAAATGTATTTACAACACGAGGGAGAGTCAAAACTCAATATCCACGCTGGGAATGTATTAATAAAAATGGTAACGGGAATGAAAACAATCCGAAAAAATATAAAATATGAAAAGGCTATATGGAGTGTTTGAGGAAGATCGTGCCAGACTTATATTATTTACTCGTAAATTACGAGGCAGAACATTTCCTAAACCAAGTTTCACTTTGCGGCGTGTGGCATGAGAAGACGAGGAGGAGCGCCGCGGGAACCCGAGGAGCTAAAGAGGAGAGACAACCTTGAAATTGGATGTCGGAGCGCCGCTCGGTTAACCCGCCTGACATGTCTTTCCGTCCCTGCAGGAATTTTTGGCGCCGCTTTAATTTTGACTCCTCTGTCCACTTCCCTCCTCGACACTCGTACATCGGATTCGAGTCCGGCTGATGTCCGGAACACGCCGTTTCCAACGCGGGTTCTTTCGGTTCTTTCGGACTGAGCTCCGCTCATTAAACGGGGAACGTCGGTGTTCCCTGTCTCGGGTTCTGTGTTCCGTCTCCTCTCATCGGCGCTCTTCCTTTGCAGACTCTTTTTTTCCCGCCAGTTCGGACCTCTCGTTGACCTTCAATTAACCTTGACCAGAGATCTGGAGTCTGACTCTTTCTTTTTTTTTGACGAGTGCTTATTGTTCTCCATCTTGTTGCAGGATCTCGGTTCCAGACTCACACTCAGATCATGTGACCTACTAACCTTTATCCCACAGCTGAGACAAAGGGTCCAGGAGCCTCTCAGTCGATCCCCTCTACCAGCGTTCTGACGTTGTGATGTTTATTATTGTGTTATTGTCTCTTTGTGTGTGTTGTACAGGTTGTGGTTGAATGCAGTCAATATGAAACATCTATTCTAGGGGTGGGGGCGGGGCTTGTGGAGGGGTTGTCGATGACTTTGAGCATCGCAGTAAATGTTACACTACGGTTCAAAAGTTTAGGGTCACTTAGAAATGTCCTTATTTTTCAAAGTAACGCACTTTTTTATCAATGGAGATAACATTAAATTAATCATAAATACTCTCTCTACATAGTTAATGTGTAATGACTATTCTCTGGTGTTAGAGAAGCCTCTCCAGAGGTGTGTAGAGGCCCATCTCCATGTTCTAGTGGTACATTGTGTTATCGCCTTAGAAGACTAGCAAAGGGGTAGAAAACCCTTTGAAAACTATTTTTATGTGAGCGCAGCTGAAAACAGTTATGCTGGTGAGAGAAGCTATGAAACTGGCCTTATTTGAAGAATTAAATTAAAATGTTAAATATAAATCATTATTTCTAACCTTTGTAAATGTGTTAGAAATGTATCTGATAAATAAAAGTGTGAGCTTTCATGGAAAACACAAAGTTGTCTGGGTGACCCCAAACTTTTGAACGGTGGTGCGTATTGAACGAAACCAACCGCCGACAGACCACACACACACACACACACACACACACACACACACACACACCTGTGCCTCACCCCCATCCTCTCCCCTCCAGGTTCGACCTGCTGGCGAACGGCGGCGCGTCGCTGACGCTGCGGTTCGAGCGCGCTCCCTTCCTGAGCCAGGAGCGCACCGTGTGGTTGCCGTGGCAACGCTTCTACGCCGTGGACACGCTGGTGCTGAAGACGGAGGAGAACACCATCCCGGGCTGCGACCTGAGCGGCTTCGTCAGGCCCGACCCGCTTGTGATCGCCTCCCCTCTGTCCTCCTTCTTCAGCTCCAACCCGGGGGAGAAACCCATCATACCGGAGACACAGGTACCAATGACCTCTGACCTCTGACCTCTGACCTCTGGAAGGCGACTCATCTCCCTTGTTGGTTCTCTCGCTCTCTTCACTCTCACCTCTGGCTCTCTTTTTCCTTTTCCCTATGAAGGTAGATTTGTGTCTTTATTCATATTTTAATTAAAAACTGTTGCTCTGTTTTGTTCAAAGTAATTAAAATATCGCCGCAATCCACTTGTTTTCATATTTTTTCGTGCCGTGGAGTCTCTTTTTAATTTTTCATACTTGATATTTTATTTAGGTATTTTTTACAGAAATTCAACCTTCAAAAGTAAGAGTGCATAATAATAATAAAACTAACAAGTAAATAAAAATAAAGTCAAATTAACCATGCATCTGTTTTTACAGAAATGCAATCTTCAAAAGTAAGAGTGCATAATAATAACATAAAAGTAAATACAAATAAAGTCAAATGAACCATGCATCTGTTTTTTACAGAAATGCAATCTTCAAAAGTAAGAGTGCATAATAATAACATAAAAGTAAATACAAATAAAGTCAAATGAACCATGCATCTGGCACAAATTCAATTTTTTAAGCAAAACTAAAAAATAATTTACTTACCAACGAGAAATTTCTTCTCAAAACCTTTTTTGTTTGTTTGCGTAATAAATACACACTTCCCCACCTATTTATTTATTCCTCCCATTGTTTTATTCCCCCCTTTTGTGTCCGTCAGTCGTCAGTGGAGGCGTGACCTCCCATTACCCCCCCCCCATTACTCCCCCTCCCTCTCCTAATCCCTCTCTCTTGTCTTCCAGGTGCTGCACGAGCAGATCGAGGTGCCGGGCTCCGGCCTGAAGCTGTGCTACCTGAGCTCGCGGACGCAGGGCTACCGCTCGCTGCTGAAGGTCACCATGACCCCGGCCGTGGTGTCCATGGGGCTGCTGAAGGTGCACCTGATGGTGGCGGTGGAGGGACACCTGTTCCAGAAGTGGTTCCACGCCTCGCCCAACCTGGCCTACACCTACATCTGGGACAAGACCGACGCCTACGGACAGAGGGTCTACGGGCTGTCGGAGGCCGTGGGTGAGTGGGGGAGGGGGAGAGGGGGGGAAGGGAGGGAGGGAGGAGGAAGGAAGAATGGAAAGAAGAAAGAAAGGAGGAAGAAAAGAAGAAAGGGAGGAGGGAAGGAGAAAGTGAGGGAGGGAGGAAGGAAGGAAGAATGGAAAGAAGAAAGAAAGGATGAAGGAAGGAGGAACGAAAAGAAGAAATAAAGGAGGAAGGAAGAAAAAAGAAAGGGAGGGAGGAAGGAAGGAAGGAAGAACGAAAAGAAGAAATAAAGAAGGAAGAAAAGAAGAAAGGGAGGAAGGAAGGTAGTGGGGGAGAGAGTGAGGAGTGAGGGAGGGAGGAAGGAAGGAGGGAATAATGAAAAGAAGAAAGAAAGGAGGAAGGGAGGAAACAAGAAAGGGAGGAAGGAAGGAATGAAGGAAGGAAGTGGGGGAGGGAGGGAGGAATTGAGGGAGGGAGGAGGGAAGGAGAAAGTGAGGGAAGGAGTGAGGGAGGGAGGAAGGAAGGGAGTAAGTCAGTGAGTGAGTAAGGGATGGAGGAGGGAAGGAGAAAGTGAGGGAGGGAGGAAGGAAGGAAGGAGGGAGGGAGTGGGTGAGGGAGGGGTGGAGGAGGGAGGGAGGGAGAAAGTAAAGAGGGAGGGGGAGGGAGGAAGGAAGGAGGGAGGGAGTAAGTCAGTGAGTGAGTAAGGGATGGAGGAGGGAGGAAAGAATGGAGGGAGGGAGGGAGTGTATGAGTGAGTGAGTGAGGGTGGAAGGGAGGGAGGGAGGGAGAGAGGGAAGGAGGGAGGGAGGGAAAGAGGGAAAGAGGATACAACTAGAAGCTGTAGGAGTGCGGCGGCCCCGGCTCTGACAGAGAGGAGAGAAAGTGCTAATTAGGGCGCCTGAAGGAAAAAGTTAATCCAGCAGAAACTCAGAGTCTCCATCAGCTCTGGTGCAGCCAGTTAAGTGCCTCTCTCTTCTCTCTTCTCTTTTCTTTTTCTTCTCTTTTTTCTTTTCTTTTTGTTCATACGTCAATTTTTCCCACCGCGCTCCGGTCAGCCAGCCGTAGCCGCGGTGACGGGTTATTAGCCATCAGGGTGAGTTAGCAGTCGGCCACGGGAGTCCAGTGGAGGCCGCCTGTCGGGGGGGGGGGGGGGGGGGGGGGGACATGCACCCTGGACATGTTAAGGGCTCTTATTGTCCGTCCTGGAGAGGGGTCCTCCTCTCCTCCTCCTCTCCTCCTCCTCTCCTCTCCTGAAAGCTTCTTCACTTTTTAAAAAAAAAAAGGTTCTTCAATTTCTCGGGAGTTTTTTTCCGATCCGATGTGAAAGGTCAAAGGTCAGGGATGTCGTACGTGTACAGATTATAAAAGCCCTCTGAGGCAAATGCCTAATTTGTGATATTGGGTTACATTAAATACATTAAATTAAAATGTTATTGAATATTAGGCGAGTTAGACCAGCCCGCCCACGTGAGACGCAGCTGTTAGAGACTCGCTGTGTTTACACAATAAAATCCACTGGGATGCTGCGTTGACATCGGATGCAACGGATCCCCGTACATGAAACTATTAAACTTTATTAAATATATAAAATGTGCATCCGTCCGTAAAAACATCCGCAGCCGTCCCGTCGAATTCGTATTACAAAAAAGCGATTCCTTTTACCTTTTCAAAATAAAAGTCTGTTTTATCTATTAGAGCGGAAGTGGATTTAAAACCTCTCTAAATTCTTCTGACACAACCAGGGTCAAAAGGTCAAAACAAGACAAATGCAAAACAGGCAATCAACGGCATGTCTCTAAAGATTATAAAGCATATTTTTACACACGTGGTTTACATGTGCGTGAGGTGCAGACGCAGATATACTTTATATTATTACGGTATGCGGCGGAGCTGGGAAGGTGGCAGAAACAGCAGAATCGCGGCGACTCGAGTGGGAGTTGACGTGTTAACACACTTTTCCTTTTAGCAAGTTGCAACACACACACACACACACACAGACACGACTACACACACACACATTTCATCTAAACTCGTTTTCCTTATTTGTTCATTTCAGTCGGATCAGACACGCGTGTGCGGCTCGGCGCGGCGGCTGGTGTGTTTATAGGCCCACTGGGTTATCTCTCCAATTAACAAGGTTTTTAATGGATTTAGCGGCACGTGAGCGTGTTACTCAGGTGTGAGTGCAGGTTTTTGGTACAGGTGCTAACTAGCTGCTCTGTGTATCACACGTTTTTACTGAAACGATGAACTTCCAGACAGGTTGTGCTCAGAAGGAAGTTCTGCACAACCTGTCTTCCTGTGTCGCTACTTTCATTTTCGTATTTCTTCCATGTTTTCTCTCACACTTCTTTGTGCCGTGACCTCTTCTTCCTCTTCTTCTTCCTCTCTGTAGTGTCTGTGGGCTATGAGTATGAGTCCTGTGCCAGTCTCATCCTCTGGGAGAAGAGGACCGCCACGCTGCAGGGCTACGAGCTGGACCCCAGCAGCCTGGGCGGCTGGTCGCTCGACAAGCATCACATCCTGAACACACGCAGCGGTACTCACTCACTCACTCCTTCCCTCCTTCCTTCCTTCCTCCCTCCTATTCCTACTTCCTTTCTAGTTTATATTCAGCCACTCCCAGCAGGCTCCCAGTATACTGTGTATCTCACACAACTTGTTATTGTCATGGGGGGGGGGGGGGGGGGTGTTACCTCTTCACAAGAAGAGCTTGTGTTCTCTCACTCACTTCCATCCCCACTGAGGAGACATGTGCACCTGCCAATCAGGAGCAACAATCACAACAGAGAGTGTATATATATATGAATATATATATATATATATATATGAAGAACACATGATTTATGATTTATATATATATATATACATATATATATGAAAAACACATGATTTATATGTATGTATATATATATATATATATATATATATATATATATATATATATATATATATATATATATATATATACCACAAAGTACAGAGGATTACCACTGAATGTCATTACAGGGCAAATACACATGCAAATATACACACATATACACACACAAATATACACACATACACGTATACACATGTACGCCAAATATCCACTCACATATACACACAGTACACACATATACACACACATATATACCCACACATATATACCCACACATATACATATACACACACACATGTATACACACACTCTCACACACATATACACACATGCACTCTCACAGACTCACACACATTACACACCCATCTACACTCACACACTGACACACGTTCATACTTACACACGTTGACCTGAGTTTAGAGGTCGCACCGAGGTCACTGTGACTCCTCCTCTCCGAACTGAACTGACGACCCTGACTCCGCCCCTAACTCCGCCCCTGACTCCGCCCCTGACTCCGCCCCCTCCCGCCTCAGGCATCCTTCACAAGGGGAGCGGCGAGAACATCTTCGTGACGGAGCAGCCGCCGGTCATCACCAGCGCCATGGGCAACGGGCGGCGCCGCAGCATCTCCTGCCCGAGCTGCAACGGCCTGGCCGACGGCAACAAGCTGCTGGCGCCGGTCGCCTTGGCGATGGGCATCGACGGCAGCCTCTACGTCGGGGACCTGAACTTTGTGCGCCGGGTTTACCCGTCGATGAACACAACTGGCATCCTGGAGTTAAGGTAACACTACACCTGGAACTGACACCGGAATGGCCCTTATTATGGTGTTTATTATAGTATTTATTATGGTGATTATCATAGTATTTATTATGGTGTTTATCATAGTATTTATTATGGTATTTATTATAGTATTTATTATGGTGATTATTATAGTATTTATTATGGTGTTTATTATAGTATTTATTATGGTATTTATTATAGTATTTATTATGGTGTTTATCATAGTATTTATTATGGTGTTTATCATAGTATTTATTATGGTGTTTATTATAGTATTTATTATGGTGTTTATCATAGTATTTATTATGGTGTTTATCATAGTATTTATTATGGTGTTTATCATAGTATTTATTATGGTGTTTATCATAGTATTTATTATGGTGTTTATCATAGTATTTATTATGGTGTTTATCATAGTATTTATTATGGTGTTTATCATAGTATTTATTATGGTGTTTATCATAGTATTTATTATGGTGTTTATCATAGTATTTATTATGGTGTTTATCATAGTATTTATTATGGTGTTTATCATAGTATTTATTATGGTGTTTATCATAGTATTTATTATGGTGTTTATCATAGTATTTATTATGGTGTTTATCATAGTATTTATTATGGTGTTTATCATAGTATTTATTATGGTGTTTATCATAGTATTTATTATGGTGTTTATCATAGTATTTATTATGGTGTTTATCATAGTATTTATTATGGTGTTTATCATAGTATTTATTATGGTGTTTATCATAGTATTTATTATGGTGTTTATCATAGTATTTATTATGGTGTTTATCATAGTATTTATTATGGTGTTTATCATAGTATTTATTATGGTGTTTATCATAGTATTTATTATAGTGTTTATCATAGTATTTATTATGGTGTTTATCATAGCATTTATTGTTTATATTTATATATAGTGTTTATTATAGCATTTATTATAGTATCTAGCTATTATAGTGCATTTATTATAGTATTTATTATAGAATTTATTAGTTTATTATAGTATTTATTATAAGATTTATTATAGTATTTATTATATTTATTATAGCATTTATTATAGCATTTATTATAATTTATTATATATTTATTTATGCATTATTTATTATGATGTTTATTATAGTATTTATTATATATGTTTATTATAGTATTTATTATGGTAATTATTATAGTATTTATTATGGTAATTATTATAATATTTACAATGGTAATTATTATAGTATTTATTATAGTATTTATTATGGTATTTATTATAGTATTTATTATGGTATTTATTATAATATTTATTATGGTGTTTATTATAGTATTTATAGGATTTATTATAGGATTTACTATGGTATTTATTTTAGTATTTTTTAAAGTATTTATTATGGTATTACTTATAGTAATACTTATGATATTACTTATAGTATAATACTTATAGTATTACATATGGTATTATTTGTGGTATTCATTATGGTATTACTTATAGTAATACTTATGATATTACTTATAGTATAATACTTATAGTATTACATATGGTATTATTTACGGTATTAATTATGATATTACTTATAATATAATACTTATAGTATTATTTATGGTATTATTTGTGGTATTCATTATGGTATTACTTATAGTAATACTTAGGGTATTACTTATATTATTACATATAGTATTACATATGGTACTATTATAGTATTACTCATGATAATACCAGGAGGAGGTTCTGGGTGTATTAAAGTAATAAAGAAGTATTCAGTGCATTTATCACGGAGCGTTTCATCCTCCATGAAACAGAATAACCAGGTGAGACATTATGGGATGGCGGGATCAGGTAGAACGATAAACCGCGGCGCCGGCCTCCATCTCCGGGGCGTGTTTACGGTTAAACGGCGCCGCGCTGCGTGAATTAACGTTTGTTTTCTCTCTCTTGAAGGAACAAAGATTTCAGACACAGGTAAGATCCCCGAGGCCCGGAGTTTAAAGCTTCTCCGGCGCGATGCACGACAACAGAGCGTCAGAACAAAGTTCCTCCGGCGTGACGCTGGTTTGTTTCCCCCTCAGCAACAACCCGACGCACAAGTACTTCCTGGCGGTGGACCCGGTGTCGGGGGCGCTGTTCATCTCCGACACCAACTCGCGCAGAATCTACCGCGTCCACTCGCTGACGGGCGGCCGCCTGCTGCCCGACAACGCCGAGGTGGTGGCCGGCACCGGGGAGCAGTGCCTGCCCTTCGACGAGCGCTGCGGCGACGGCGGCAAAGCCACCGACGCCACCCTGATGAGCCCCAAAGGTGAGGCGGGGCGCCGGCGACGCCCACGGGCGACGACCGCTTTAGTCGATCGTCATGCAACGAAAACGCTTCCTCAAAATCCTAAAATGTGATGTTTTGATGTTTGGTGCCGTTTCATATTTAGATGTCACCTGCGGACAAATGTGCCACTGGAAAAACTAATAATTAGGGTTGAATAATCGCTTTAGTCAATCGTCATGCAAAAACAATTCTTCTTCCAAATCCTAAATAAGAGGGTTTGATGCTGTTTCGTATTTTAAAAATATTTTTGCTCAGACAAGGCATTTAAAGATGTCGCCGTTTGGCTGCGGAAAAATGTGCCACTGGAAAATGCAACAAAAACGCTTCGTCCGAATCCTAAAATGTGATGTTTGGATGTTTGGTGCTGTTTCATATTTAAAAATATTTTTGCTCAGACTTAACAGGCGTTTAAAGATGTCACCTGCGGAAAAATGTGCCACTGGAAAAACTAATAATTAGGGTTGAACTATCGCTTTAGTCAATCGTCATGCAACTAATGCTTCGTCCAAATCCTAAAATAGGAGAGTTTTGATGTTTGGTGCTGTTTCGTATTTTTTAAATATTTTTGCTCGGACTTAATAAGGCATTTAAAGATGTCACCTGCGGAAAAATGTGCCACTGGAAAAACTAATAATTAGGATTGAATAATCACTTTACTCAATTGTCATGCAAAAAAACGTTTGGTCCAAATTCTAAAATGTGATGTTTGGATGTTTGGTGCTGTTTCATATTTTTAAAATAATTTTGCTCAGACTTAACGCATTTAAAGATGTCACCTGCGGAAAAATGTGCCACTGGAAAAACTAATAATTAGGCATGAATAATCTTTCTAGTCGATTGTCATGCAACAGAAACGCTTCCTCCGAATCCTAAAATGTGATGTTTGGATGTTTGCTGCTGTTTCATATTTTAAAAAATATTTTAGCTCAGACTTAACCAGGCATTTAAAGATTTTCACCTGTGCCACTGGAAAAACTCATAATTAGGGTTGAATAATCGCTTTAGTCAATTATAATGGAAAAAAAAACTTTTGGTTCAAATCCTAAAATGTGATGTTTGCTGCTGTTTTATATTTTTATATTTTTATAAATATTTTTGCATTTAAAGATGCAAAGACAAGGCATTTAAAAATGCAAAGATAAGGCAAATATATATATATATATATATATATATATATATATATATATATATATATATATTTGTATATATATATATATATATATTTGTATATATTTGTATATATTTATATATATTTTTTAAATATATTTGTTACTATTATTCAGACTTAACAAGGCATTTAAAGATGTGCCCCTGGCAAAATAAAGAATTGGGGTTGAATAATCGTTTCAGTTAATTATAATTCAAAAAAATGTTTGGTCCAATTGGACGGTTTGCTGCTGTTTTATATAAAAAATATAATGTTTGCTCAGACTTAATAAGGCATTTAAAGATGTCACCGTTGGGCTGCGAGAAAATGTGCCACTGGAAAAAAAAACAATTAGGGTTGAATAATTGTTTTAGTCAATTGTTGGCTTTCTCCAAATCCTAAAATGTGATGTTTGCTGCTGTTTTATATATTTTTTATTATATTTTTGTTGCTATTATTCAGACTTAACAAGACATTCAAAGATGTCGTCGTTGGGCTGCGGAAAAATGTGCCACCGCCAAATATTAGGGTTAAATAATAATTTTTGTACATTTTCATGCAAAAAATGTTGGCTTCCTCCAAATCCTAAAATGTGAGGGTTTTATTATTTATTATCTTTATTTTTAAAAAGGGACCATACATGTCACCATTTGATGCTCTGTACCAGATTGTAGCTACACAGCTAATTAGCATCTGTATCCCTTGAACAGACCATAATAAACATAAAACAATAACACAAACCGTTCAGGATGAGACGCACTACACAACATGTGGTGAGAAGAACACACAACACACACAATGCCAAGCCACAGTACCGCTCATTAAATGTAAGTAATAAAAAACATTAAAAGAAAGTAATACGAGCTATAATAAAATACAAAATCATTGTGTTTTTGTTCTATCGTTCGGACTTAACAAGACATTTAAAGACGTCACCGCCGGGCTGCCGGAACATCTGACAATTTAACTTAATTTCTAATTAAACTAATCGTTAGTCGCAGCTTTAAAGAGGCTCAATAATGCCAGGACGGCCAATAATCTGCATATTTATTAGCGAATACAGAATAAAAATAAATAAAAAAAGATCAAAGTGATTCTCCAGATTGAGCCGTAAGTGTTCCTTCAGTCTGGAGGTTATAAACCAGGTTAATGTTAAACTTATTAATGGAATATGTTTTTTTTGTGGATCATTGGATCTGAAGAACATTGTGACACCAAACTGTCAAAGATGTCACGCCGTCACATTCCCCGCCAGTGTGTGTGTGTGTGTGTGTGTGTGTGTGTGTGTGTGTGTGTGTGTGTACTGCACACAATAATGCATCCGTGTCCATACAGAATGTGTGTGAGCGCGAGTGTTAGGGGGAAGACAGCGAGCCGCTGACTCCCTCTCACCTGTCACAGGTAGAGTCAGCCGGCGTGCCCACTCCGCCCGGTTCCTCCTCCGTCTCTCTAAATCCCCCCCCCCCTCTCTCTCTCTCATTTACCCTCCGCTTCCTCCTCCATCTGTTGTTGTGTATCTCGGTGTGTGCGCTTCAGAGTTATTTTCGGGGGTGCACAGTTGTCTCGAACAAACACACCTGTCTGAATGCCGACGAGGCTGACACTGCAGTGCTGGTAAACGCCGGGAGAAGGAGAAAAAAAAGTGAAATGCAGAAAGTGGAAAAGGTGTGTGTGTGTGTGGGGGGGGGGGGGGAGGGAGGGAAAGTCTGCTAAGTCTGAGAAATCTGCTTTCAGTTTATGCGATTGCCCTCTGGGAGGAGCTGAGCTCTCGCATCCCGATGACTCATCCCCAAAACTAACACTTATCTAACGGTTCACAGACCCCCCCCCCCCCCACACACACACACACACACACACACACACATCCCTCCATCACTCCGTTCCGTCTCATTTCTCCAGATTTGAAGTTTTTGAATCACGAAGCCGCAGAGGTTTTTTTTCTTTCTGAGTTCTCACGAGTCGTCCCTCACCGTCCCCTCCTCTTCCTCTTCCTCTTCCTCAGGCATCGCGGTGGATAAGAACGGCCTGATGTACTTCGTGGACGCCACCATGATCCGCAAAGTGGACCAGAACGGCGTCATCTCCACGCTGCTGGGCGCCAACGACCTGACGGCCGTGCGCCCGCTGAGCTGCGACTCCAGCATGGACGTCAGCCAGGTAGGGAGCGAGGGTTTATAATAATAAAAAAGAGAGACTTCCTTTCAGAAGATAGACGTCACATCTCGCGTTTAACCTTTATTTCGGTATATTCTTTAGGTGCGTCTCGAGTGGCCCACCGACCTCGCGGTGAACCCCATGGACAACTCCCTCTACGTCCTGGAGAACAACGTCATCCTCCGCATCACCGAGAACCACCAGGTCAGTACCGCACCAGGCCACCGGGGGGCGCTTTCCACAGGATTTAGCCCCGATTACGATCAATCAGGATAATTTAGAAGTAAAACGTTCGCATTCAAACGGTATTTCTAAGTTTCACAACACGGATGACGTTATTGTTTGATTAGCCGTTGAGATGTTCCACTTCCTGTCCCCCCCCCCCCAGGTGAGCATCATCGCCGGGCGGCCCATGCATTGCCAGGTGCCGGGGATCGACTACAGCCTGAGCAAGCTGGCCATCCACGCCGCCCTGGAGAGCGCCACGGCCATCGCCCTGTCGCACGCCGGCGTGCTGTACATCGCCGAGACGGACGAGAAGAAGATCAACCGAGTCCGACAGGTAAGAGATCAAAGGGATGCTCTCAGGCCTACGGAGACTACGATGAGCGCTCACGTCAGGATAACCGTCTTTCCTCTTCCTCTTCCTATTCCACTT
>CM070095.1:22982364-23062364 GCA_036178185.1 Liparis tanakae | reverse complement strand
TTCAATGCAGTTTATTTATTACAGCCCAAAATCAGAAATCACGAATTTGCCTCAGAGGTTTTTTAACAATCTGTATGCATACAACATCCCTGACCTTTGACCTTTGCGTGTGTGTGTGTGTGTGCGCGTGTGTGTGTGTGTGTGTGTGTGTGAAGACGGCATATTTTTCTCAAGTAGCTCCCACATCGACACGAGTTGCATTTTAAAGAATTATTTTTGCAGCGTTGTATTAAAACGAGCCGTTTGTTTGCCTCCTCGCTTATTTTTCTATAGCTCAATATCACAAATTTATGAATTATCCTCAGAGGACTTTACAATCTGTACACATACGACATCCCTGACCTTTGACCTTTGCAAGTGTGTGTGTGTGTGTGTGTGTGTGAAGACGGCTGATCTTCTTTCTTTCTTTTTCTCGAGTAGCTCTCACATCGACACAAGTTTTATTTTAAATATTTTTTGGATAGCCCAATATCACAAATTTACAAATTATCCTCAGAGGACTTTACAATCTGTACACATACGACATCCCTGACCTTTGACCTTCCACATCGGATCAGGAAAAACTCCACAAAAATACAGAAACAAACCTTTTAGAGGAGAAAAACACGTGAAGAACCCTTCAGGAGAGAAACAGAGGAGGACCCCTCTAAATAAAAGATGTCATGTGACCAGAATGAAGCATTACACAGTTATAACACATTCAATGAATACGACAGAGTATGAATAGTTCGACCACGATCCAGACCTCCGTGATCCATGAGACAGATGGAGGTAGAGAGGAGGGGCTTATCCTCCACTTGTCACGTGACCAGAAGTTAATAACAGGGTTTGTACGGTCATGGAAAACCTGGAAAAGTCATGGAATTGTAAAATGGTCATTTCCAGGCCTGGAAAAGTCATGGAAAAACTTAAATCACAAAAGTTTGGGAAAAGTCATGGAATTGTTATAATCACATGTTCATTCACACCAAGTTTGAAATAATTAATATGTGTTTTAAAGAAAGAGGCTCAAAATATAAGCCAGCATACACTCTCAATACGCAACATGTTCTATATTGTTCATGTTTATACCGAGATTTCAGGTTGGTCATGGACATGTGGTTCAGAGTCATGGAAATGTCATGGAAAAGTCATGGAAAAGTCATGGAAAAGTCATGGAAAAGTCATGGAAAAGTCATGGAAAAGTCATGGAAGTCCATCGGTCCACATGTGTAAGAACCCTGTAATAATCCGATAATAACGCCGTCCTGGACCACGTCTCCCTCTCTCTCTCTTCCAGTCCATGGTGCTGCTGCTGCAGAGCCAGAGGCAGTACATCTTCGAGTTCGACCCCTCGGGTCGCGTCACGGCCGTCACCATGCCCAGCGTGGCGCGGCACACCATGTTCACGCACGTGTCGGTCGGCTACATCCGCAACACCTACAACCCGCCGGAGAGCAACGCGTCCGTCATCCACGACTTCGCCGAGGACGGCCGGCCCCAGGCCACGCACTACCTGGGCACGGGCCGCCGCGTCCTCTACAAGTACGGCAAGCTGGCCAAGCTGTCGGAGATCGTGTACGACAGCACGGCCGTCACCTTCGGCTACGACGAGACGGCCGGCGTGCTGAAGATGGTCAACCTGCAGAGCGGCGGCTTCTCCTGCACCATCCGCTACCGCAAGATGGGCCCGCTCATCGACAAGCAGATCTACCGCTTCAGCGAGGAGGGGATGGTCAACGCGCGCTTCGACTACACCTACCACGACAACAGCTTCCGCATCGCCAGCATGAAGCCGGTCATCAGCGAGACGCCGCTGCCCGTCGACCTCTACCGATACGACGAGATCTCCGGGAAGGTGCGGACCTGTTTCCGATGTTACGATGTTACGATGTTACGATTTTACGATGTTACGATGTTACGATGTTACGATGTTCCGATGTTCCGATTTTACGATGTTACGATTTTACGATGTTACGATGTTACGATGTTACGATGTTCCGATGTTCCGATGTTACGATGTTACGATTTTACGATGTTACGATATTACGATGTTCCGATGTTACGATGTTACGATGTTACGATGTTACGATGTTACGATGTTACGATGTGCACTACCGTTCAAAAGTTTGGGGTCAACGAGAACATTTTGTGTTTTCCATGAAAACTCACACTTTTATTTATTAAATTAATACAAGATTAATACAAAATATAGTCAAGACATTGACAAGGTTAGAAATAATGTTTTTCATTTGTAAATATTAATGTTGTTCTTCAAACTTGTGAAAACTCACACTTTTATTTATTAAATTAATACAAGATTAATACAAAATATAGTCAAGACATTGACAAGGTTAGAAATAATGTTTTTCATTGTAAATATTAATGTTGTTCTTGTGGCTCAAAGGAAGGCCAGTTTTAGAGCTTCTCTCACCAGCATAACTGTTTTTCAGCTGCGCTCACATAAAAAGGGTTTCAAAGTCAAGGAATAATCTGTTTGTGGAAAATACAAACAAAAAAGTTATACAAAATAAAAATCAAAGGGTTTCAAGGGGGTTTTAACCCTCTGCTCGTCTTCTAAGGCAATAACACAAAACTGGAGATGGGCCTCTACACCTCTGTAGAGACTTCATTAAAAAACAGAGAATAGTCATTTACCACATTAACTATGTATAGAGAGTATTTCTGATTAATTTAATGTCATTTTCATTGAAAAAAATGAAAAAAGGGGAAAAAAGCACTAAGTGACCCCAACTTTCTTCCACAGGTGGAGCACTTTGGAAAGTTCGGGGTGATTTACTACGACATCAATCAGATCATCACCACCGCCGTGATGACGCTGAGCAAGCACTTCGACACGCACGGGCGCATCAAGGAGGTCCAGTACGAGATCTTCCGCTCGCTGATGTACTGGATGACGGTGCAGTACGACAGCATGGGCCGGGTGGTGAAGAGGGAGCTCAAAATCGGGCCCTACGCCAACACCACCCAGTATCGCTACGACTACGACGGAGACGGACAGCTGAGCGGCGTCAAGGTGGGTGTGGGGAGAGTCGGCGCGGAGCTGCCCGTGAGAGCTGACTGGGGCTGCAGCCACAAATCGATTAAATCAATATATATATATATATATATATATATATAATATGATCATATGAATCATATATATATATATTATTATTTTTTTGATTAATCAATTAATCATATATATATATATATGATTCATTTGATATGTATATATATATATATATATATATATACATATCATATTATAATTCTTTCAATTAATCAACAAATTGTATGTATATATATATACATATATATACATGTTTATTTATTTATATTTATATATATATATATATATATATATATGGTTTATAAATACCATCAAATAAATACATATATATATATATATATATATATATATATATATATATTTATATATATATATATATATTATAAATAAATATACATATATATGTGTGTGTGTATATATATATATATATATATATATATATTATAAATAAATATAAATATATATATGTATATATATATATATATATATATATATATATATATATATATATATATACGATTCGTCGATTATATTATATTATATATATTTAATATATTAGTTGCAGCCCTCGTCCTGACCTCCTCGTGTGTTTCCATCCAGGTGAATGACTGGTCCACGTGGCGCTACAGCTACGACCTGAACGGGAACCTCCACCTGCTCAACCCGGGGAACAGCGCCCGCATCCTGCCGCTGCGCTACGACCTCAGGGACCGCATCACGCGTCTGGGCGACGTCCAGTACCGGCTGGACGAAGACGGCTACCTCAGCCAGCGCGGCTCCGACGTCTTCGACTACAACTCCAAAGGTCAGCTGCTGAGGGCCTACAACCGGGGGCCGGGCGGCTGGAGCGTCGTGTACCACTACGACGGGCTGGGCCGCCGCGTGTCCACCAGGAACAGCGTGGGCCAGCACCTCCAGTTCTTCTACGCCGACCTCAACCACCCGGCCCGGGTCACGCACATCTTCAACCACTCCAGCTCCGAGATCTCGTCGCTCTACTACGACCTGCAGGTACACGGCGTGATCTGATCCGCATATTTAGACACATCTTTGCATATATTGAATGATCTTTTCGGTTCCAATAATATATATTATTATATTGAATATATATATTATAATAATAAAAAAATTAAAAATTCCAGGCCTGGAATTTGTATTATTCATATGTTTATTTAAATCCGGCACGCCACGTCATTTTTTGTGGCCCCTGACGTCTTTCTTCAAGAAATATCCTGTGCTTTTATTTTGAAGGTTTCAAATGACATGGATTTAAGTTATAATATTAGAGAGCTTTTCTTATGTGCAATATTTATACACTCAAATAAACAATAATCAAATACAAAGAGAGTTATTTAACTATATGTTTGAGTAGTTCATACAGCGTTTCAGTTACACCGGCCCTTTAAGAGGCGGCCGTGATGCTGATGTTTGACACCCCTGATTTAAAGGTTATACTCATGTATACACGGAGATGTTTGGTCATGACAATTTGGTTTAAACTCATAAAAATCCATAGGTCAACATGTGTATGACCCCTGACCTGAATACTGTTAAATAACACTGCTAAATAAAAACGACTTTACTCGAAAATGATTTAAATGTCGTCTCTGTCCCGTGATCAGGGGCATTTGTTCGCCATGGAGGTGAGCAGCGGCGAGGAATACTACATCGCTTCTGACAACACGGGCACGCCGCTGGCCGTGTTCAGCAGCAACGGACAAATGATCAAACAGGTAACGGGAGCTCTGACTCGCTTTATAAATATGAAGTAGAGCATGAAACTGACTGCTGGTGACATGACTCCTTTATTTCCTTCCTTTGGGTCACAATACATGGAGATCCTTGCACACTCAGCACTTTATTTTCACTTTAACCTACTTTAAATTCACTTTGGTCACTGCCTTGTGTATAGAGGTTGTTTCCTGTGTATATTTAGTATTTTAGTATTTTGTGGTTTATTTTAATCTTTTATTTGTATTAATGCTTTAGCAGCACCCGCTGCTGTGATCCTGAAATGTCCCCACTGTGGGACTAATGAAGGATTATTATTAATTAAACTGGTAAACTATCTCCACGGTAACGAGCTTTAGCTTCATGCGGCTCTATTAAATCTATTAAATTTTATTAAATGTATAAATGCGCAGGCGTCCGTAACAACATCTGCAGCCGTATCGCCGAGTTTGAATTCAAATAAAACAGATGCGCGATTTATTTTTACCTTTTCAAAATAAAAGTCTTGATTAAGTGGATTAAAACCTCTATAAAGTCTTTACACACCACAATATCAAAAGGCATACATCAAAACCAATAATTGCAAATACAAAACAGGCACACACAAAAGTGAGCTTTCCTTTTACCTTTTCAAAATAAAAGTCTGATTTATCTGAGAGAGGAAGTGGATTAAAACCTCTATAAAGTCCTTATACACAACAATATCAAAAGGCATGCGTTAAAAATCAATATTTGCAAACACAAAACAGGCACAAAAAAAAGTGCGGTT
The DNA here is from genome assembly GCA_036178185.1 of Liparis tanakae. Classification (NCBI taxonomy): domain Eukaryota; kingdom Metazoa; phylum Chordata; class Actinopteri; order Perciformes; family Liparidae; genus Liparis; species Liparis tanakae. The sequence continues at coordinate 23,056,812 of CM070095.1, read as the reverse complement.
TTCTTTTACCTTTTCAAAATAAAAGTCTGATTTATCTGAGAGAGGAAGTGGATTAAAACCTCTATAAAGTCCTTATACACAACAATATCAAAAGGCATGCGTTAAAAATCAATATTTGCAAACACAAAACAGGCACAAAAAAAAGTGCGGTTTTCTTTTACCTTTTCAAAATAAAAGTCTGATTTATCTATGAGCGATGAAGTGGATTAAAACCTCTATAAAGTCTTACCTTTTTCGAAATAAAAGTCTGACTGCCATACATTAAAATGCAAAACAGGCATTCAACCCAAAACAATCCCCCCCCCCCTCCTCCGCCCCCCAGGTGCAGTACACAGCCTACGGAGAGGTGTACCTGGACTCTAACCCGGAGTTCCAGCTGGTGGTGGGCTTCCACGGCGGCCTCTACGACCCCCTGACCAAGCTGGTCCACTTCACGCAGCGGGACTACGACGTGCTGGCCGGGCGCTGGACCTCGCCCGACTACAGCATGTGGCCCAAGATCGGGAAGGACCCGGCCCCCTTCAACCTGTACATGTTCAAGAACAACAACCCCCTGAGCGACATGCTGGACGTCAAGAACTACGTCACAGGTCAGCGGGCGGATTAACGTGTCCACACGGTCTACACCCATGGTGCTCCACCTTTCTCAGTGATGGAGGACCCCCTGACAAAACAAGACCTGACACATCTTTACCGATTTTTTAAAAAGAACTAATTATCTTTCCGGCCTTTTCTTTCGTTCTTATTCCCCTACATTACTTTAAAAACCTTTCAAAATGTGCAGGTGCCCGTGAGGTTTTGGCCCTGAACAAAATTTGTAATACACAGCATTGTGCCATCAGTGTCTGATTTAATATAAAATATATACAATTCAGTTATGAATTTACACATATGTATTATTGAATATTTATTATTTATTACTACTTTTAAAGGATTTTTTTAATGGATGCTCATTTAAAAATGTGTCTTTTTTAAATCTCACGTACCCCCTGGAGGGCATTTACATACCCACAGGTGTACATGTACCCCACTAGAGGGCCTTCAGGTACCCACAGGGGTACATGTACCCACTAGAGGGCCTTCAGGTACCCACAGGGGTACATGTACCCACTAGAGGGCCTTCAGGTACCCACAGGGGTACATGTACCCCCTGGAGGGCCTTCCCATCCTTTTTTGTATTCTGATTTTTCTTTAAATATGTGATTTGTGAGCTCCCTGAGTCCCTGAAGCTGATGTCTGTGCGTTCCCTCGTCCGTAGATGTGAAAAGCTGGCTGGTGATGTTCGGCTTCCAGCTCAGCAACATCATCCCCGGCTTCCCGCGACACTCGCTCTACTTCGTGGAGCCGCCCTACGAGCTGCAGGCCACTCAGCACTGCGAGAACGGACAGGTACGCACGGCCAGGAGGGTTCCACCTGGTCAGCAGCAGGAGTTCTGATGTGTGATGTGTTCATGTTACGTGAATGAATGGAACCTTAAATGTGCACATTAATGAATGCCTTTATGTGCAATATGGTGAATGTGAAATGTCTTCTTTACACTGTGATTATTTTTTATATATATATTTTATATATATATATATATATTTATATTACTGTTCAAATGTTTGGAGTCACCCACAGAATTTTGTGTTTTCCATGAATCATCTCATACTTTTATTTAACAAATGAATTTCAAAATGAATAGAACATATAGTCAAGACATTGGAGAGGTTAGAAATCATGATTTTTATTGTAAATATTATTTTAGTTCTTCAAACTTGTGGCTCAGAGGAAGGTCAGTTTTAGAGCTTCTCTCACCAGCATAACTGTTTTCAGCTGCGCTCACATAATTTTTTTTTTTTAGAGTTTTCTACCCCTGTTAGTCTTCTAAGGCGATAACACAATATACCACTAGAACACTGGAGACCTAGGTAGAGGTTTAATTAAAAATAGAATAGTAATTTACACATTAACAATGTAAAAAGTGTATTTATGATTCATGTAATGTTATATTCGTTGAAAAAAGCAGCTTTGAAAAATAAGGAAATTTCTAAATGACCCCTAACTTTTGAATCGTAATCTTAAATTCATCGACAACCTGGCCCAGAAGCCCCGCCCCCACACCTAAAATACATTTTCATATTGATTGCATTACACCACGACTAACTTTTACAACATAGAGACAGGCCGCCGGGTGCAACATCTTAATTTAAAGAGTTCATCAACATACATTGTTCCTCTCGAACAAATAAAAACTTTGCGTATGCTCGTGATCCCCGAGATGCTGACGTCACGGCGATGCGCTCGTGTTTTCTCTCCGCCCCGCAGCTCCTCACCGGCGTGCAGCAGGCGGCGGAGCGCCACAACCAGGCCTTCATGGCCCTGGAGGGCCGGCGCCTCAACAAGGAGCGGCGGCGGCGCAAGGACAAGCCGGGCCACTGGTTCGGCACCAGCACGCCCATCATCGGCCGCGGCGTGATGCTGGCCCTGACGGAGGGCCGCGTGGTCGCCGGCGTCTCGGCGTCGGCCGGCGACGACAGCCGCAAAGTGGCGCTGGTGCTCAACGGCGCCCAGTACCTGGACGGCACCCACTACACCCAGGAGGGGCGGGACTGCCACTACTTCGTGAAGGTGGGCTCGGCCGACGGCGACCTGCTGGCGCTGGGGCTCACCAACGGGCGCAAGTCGCTGGAGAGCGGCGTCAACGTGACGGTGAGCGGCCGCTCGCGGCGGGGCGTGACGGTGGAGTTCGCCGTGCCGGCGCTGGCGCTGAGCGTGCGGTACGGGGCGGCGGCCGACGTGGCGGACGAGGAGAAGGTGAGACTGTTGGAGCTGGCCCGGCAGAGGGCGCTGGGCGGGGCCTGGGCCAAGGAGCAGCAGAGGGCGCGGGACGGGAAGGGCGGCGGGCGCCTGTGGACGGAGGGCGAGCGGCAGCAGCTGCTCGCCGCGGGCCGCGTGCAGGGCTACGACGGGTACTACGTGCTCCCGGTGGAGCAGTACCCGGAGCTGGCGGACAGCAGCAACAACATCCAGTTCCTCAGACAGAACGAGATGGGCCGCAGGTAACAGCCCACCTGGGACTGTTGGTGAACGGCGGACTCCTCCCCCTTTCTCTCTCTTTCTCTCTCTCTCTCTCTCTCTCTCTCTCCCCCTCACTTCTCAAGAGACCCTGCTCCTTTTTTTTTTTTCTTTCTTCCTGAACCCTGAACGGCCTCCTCGACCCGGCAGAAGAAAAAAAAAACACGGAGAGAATGAAGCGACACAAACGGGGTTACCCACGGAACGCTGCAGGGACTTTCTGGAAGAAGGATGACTCGTCCGAGGAGAAATAAACAACATTTGTTTGTTTTAATGGCAGGCGACAACAACAACAACGACGACGACGACGACATGTTACAGTTTAGTCCTTTTTTTTTGTTTTTCTTCTTCTTTTGAAAAAAACTTTGAACGACTTAAAAAAGCACCGAAGGAACTTTGAGAACTGTTGCTTATAGCGAATAAGAGAAGATTCCCCTTTTTAAAAAAGATAGTGATATTTTTCGCCCATATTTCTTGGGTCACACTGAAGAGCGGGCGCGGCGCGGCGTGGCGTTAGGAATGGCGGGCGGGTCGCGACCTGTCTCTCTCTCTCTCTCTCTCTCTCTCTCTCTCTCTCGCTCACTGACGGACACCGAAGGCACAGGGACCAAAAGCGGAGGCGGAGCTTATCCGGAGCGCGCGACACAAACCAACGGAGGGCATCATAAATGATGTCATAGATCAAAGGTCATCCAATACCATGAGTCGTCTCCATGTCTCAGGCCTCCCATCGTCTCCCTCCCGGACCAGTCCTCCAACCAGGCAACACACACACACACACACACACATACACACATACACAAGCTAACGGCGTCCTCCAAGCTGTTTGGCAAGACTGGAGAATAAAACTTTTTCAAAAAAACAAAGTGAACAACAACACAAAAAAAAAAAAGTGATGGCTATATTTGTGGACAAAGTGGTTTCACATAGCATTGTTTATTTTGAAGCGGCGGCGGCGGAGAAAAATCATATTCCTACATGTGTGTGTGTGTGTCCGATTACACTAAAATTTCAGGATGTCGCGTATATGGTAGATGCCGTAGTTTTGTACGTTTCAGTCGCGGTAGAATTGTGAGACTTTCACCGAGGCACTTCTGTACAGAACGATCAAACACGCCGCTCACAGAGTCCGGAGAACATGCTACGTTAGTTATTTATTTTATTTTATTTATTTATTCTTAGTACTATATGACAATCATGAATGAGTCACCAGTTCTATTCCAAATGAACAATTAATGGACTGAGTTTTATTTTATTTTTTGTAAAAATATGTAAGAGTTTTTTTTGTTTTTTTTGTTTTTTTTTGTATTAATTTCAGTTTTTGCTGCCAGGGCAAATAAATAGTCACTCTCTCAAAAATAAAAATAATTTATGTAATAAAGTGTTTTAAAAAAATAAAATAATAATAAAACGGTTTATACTTTAAATAAAGTCTTTAAAACTGTGAAATCTGTTTTTTCGAGCTATATTTCGATGTACAGTGTATAGATTTACCTTTATGCAGCACAGTAGAATATTGTCCAGAATATCGAGTTTTATATTTATAAGAGGAAGTGGCTTGTAATGTGCAAAAATCTTTAGCTGGTCTTACTACTCTAGAGTTTTGTGGCACTCTAATATTCCATATCTACAAATATCAATCCCCAGTTTGTTGTTTTTTGACTGTTCTTTGGTTTTGGAAGCAGAGATGATTTCTGTCCTAGATCCCAACAGGTAGCAGTAATGGATCCCTCTCACTGTGAAGAGACTCGTGCTGGATGTCATAATGTACCAAATCAGTATTATCGAAAAGGGATGACTCTTATACATTCACTGAAACGAGACTCTTCTGAGAACCTTATCAATAAAACATAATTGTTTACTTCAACTGAGCAGCGTCCAGTTCACTTCCATCTCTTCTTGTGTGTGTGTGTGTGTGTGTTTGAAGACGACTGATGTTCTTTTTTTTACGTGGCTAACTTCCAATCTTTTTGCAGTGTCAACCTACTGTTTATTGTGTGTAGCCCAATATCACAAATTACAAATTTGCCTCAGACGGCTTTACAATCTGTACACATACGACATCCCTGACCTTTGACCTTTCACATCGGATCTGGATGAAACTCTCAAAACTCAGGGGGAAAAAAGTGAAGAAGCCTTCAGGAGAGAAACAGGATTATTTTATCGTGATTGTCCGTCTTATGCTGGTCTGGTCTAACTCTCTTAATATTCAATAATATTAAATAAAATGTATTTTATAAAGCCAAATATAACAAATGACGACATTCCTGACCTTTGACCTTTCACATCGGATCTGCATGAAACTCCCAAAACTCAGGGGGAAAAAAGTGAAGAAGCCTTCAGGAGAGAAACAGATGATTATTATGGTGACTGTCTGTCTTATGTTGGTCTAACTCGCTTCATATTCAATACAATTAAATAAAATGTATTTTATATAGCCCAATATCACAAATTACGTAATTGCCTGCAACGGCTTTACAATCCGTACACATACGACATCCCTGACCTTTGACCTTTCACATCGGATCAGGGTGAAAGGGGAAAAAAGTGAAGAAGCCTTCAGGAGAGAAAATGAGGAGGATTTTATCGTGACTGTCCGTCTTATGCTGGTCTAACTCTATTAATATTCAATACAATTAAATTAAATGTATTTTATAAAGCCAAATATCACAAATTACGACACCCCTGACCTTTGACCTTTCACATCGGATCAGGAAAAACTCCCAAGAAATCGAAAAAAAACTTTCAGGGCGGAAGAAAAGTGAAGAAGCCTTCAGGAGCGCAAGAGGAGGAGCCCTCTCAACAATAGACGTCATGTGACCAGAGCTGCGTGGACACATTCCATGAGTACAAAAGCGTGTGTGTGTGTGTGCGTGTGCGTGTGCGTGTGCGTGTGCGTGTGCGTGTGCGTGTGCATACTCTCTACCCGGTGCCCTTCCAGCTGTGTGAGAAGAGGTTACCCATCTGTAATCAATAGGGTACCATAGCAACGGGTCACGTGGCTACAGGACATTCGGGCCGCGCTCAGCCCTCTTCACCTCTCTGCTTTGTTCTGCCGCGAGCTCGGCCCGGAAATCATTCCAATGGAATGTTCCCTCGTTACGCCCGATACGCCCCGTGACCACCGCCTCGTTATCTAATTATGTTATTCTCTTTGTAAAGACGGCCTCTCGCGGCCGACGAGGCGTAACAAGAGAGAAGACCGACACGTGAGGGGAAGGAAGTGCCACTGGAGAGAGGAAGTCACACATTCTGACCTGTAGGAGTATAGTGAGGGGACAGGAAGAGGGGACCGGAAGTAGAAACAGGAAGTGGAGAACCGGAAGTGGGGATAGGAAGTAGAAACAGGAAGTGGGGAACCGGAAGTGGATATAGGAAGTAGAAACAGGAAGTGGGTACATTAAGTAGAAACAGGAAGTGGGTACAGGAAGTGGAAACAGGATGTTGGGATAGGAAGTAGAAACAGGACGTGGGTACATGAAGTAGATACAGGAAGTGGGGACAGGCAGTGGAGACAGGAAGTGGGGATATGAAGTATAAACAGGAAGTGGGGACAGGAAGTGGAAACAGGATGTTGGGATAGTAAGTAGAGACAGGAAGTGGAAACCGGACGTGGGGATAGGAAGTAGAAACAGGAAGTGGGGACAGGAAGTGGGGAACAGGAAGTAGAAACAGGAAGTAGGGACAGGCGGTCCAAAGGAGTGACAGTGAGTCAGAAACCATGGCGGCAAGGCACAAGTCTGTGGGATGGCTGCTAAGCCCCCCCCCCTCCCTCATCAGGGTTAACAGTGCATCATATTTCATCAACTTTAACTTTTGTTTTGAATAGTAAACTTAAATCTGAAACGTAACTAGTAAACTGCAACAGTCACTATAAATTATAATGGAGTAAAAATAAAAATCTATATTAAATTACCAAATTCCACAAAACTATCAAAAAACTCATCTAGTCCTCCAGTTCTTTGGTTTCACGTGTCGCTGTAAATAGTTGAATGGATCCGGCCGGCGGCTACAGGGGGCCGATCTATACTCCCCATTCCCCCCCCCCACACACACACACACACACACACGTGATTTCAAAACTTAAGGCAGCAATAATCACAAAGGAAATTATAGATTAGGTTATTATTTTAGATATTATATTACTTTTAATGTAAATGTTGTTTTCTAAGTCTAAGTGTTCTTTGTAATAATTGATCATGCTGTACTGCATTTTTTGTATTTGTATTGTTGTGTTTTTTTGCCTGGACCCCAGGAAGAATAGTCTCCACTACGGTGTAGAGTAATGGGGATCCTTAATAAATAATAAACACACACAACAAACAATATTCACAAAAGAACAAAGCTTTCCAATTTACGGGAATAAATTATTTTAATGCAAATGTATCATCCAAAGCGAAATAAAAGCACAAGAAAGGCATCCGACAGGTCATTTGGTTTGTTCTGTTAAGCAATCACTTTATTTATTTTTTGCGTGGACATTTTCAGTTTTTTTTCCAAGGTATGTAATAAAAAAATTATATTGGAATATCTTTTTTTCATTTTAAGATCGTGGAAAAAAAAAAAAAAAAAAAAAAAAAATCGTGGCCCATCGACTACGTTAACAGTGAATCAAACATCGATCGCTGTCGTCTTTAAAAACGCGTTTGCGTGGTTCCACCCGAAGAGGTACGTCGCAAAAAACAACAACGAAAAAACGGCTTCTGTGCAAATGAAAAGGGAAACACGTCACGCGTTAGCTTTAAGAGCGCCCTGTGGCTCATCGACAGCCGGGGGGGGGGGGCTGGTGCCATACAGGGGGGCGGGCCAAGCGGGCGGGGGGGCTGCAGGTGATCGCCAGGCGGGCGGGAGTCGTATCTTACAGAGGTAATCGTCATAAAGTGCCAAGAGAGCCTCACACTCGATGAGCCTGAGATCAAAGTATATACCGTACGCGTGTTACTCTGTGTGTGTGTGTGTGTGTGTGATTATAGGTTGTGTTTAGGAGATAGGTACATGCTCGCCCGTGGACGGGGGGGGGGGGCGGTCAGTGCGGAGGGCTTCTCGTGGAGGTGGAGCGCGTGGCGCCGGACGGAGACGTCCACCTCATGGGAAGCAAGGCGTTTCATTTAGAGACAGGGGGGTCTTTTTGTTTGTTTTTGTTTGTTTTTAAAGGAGTGCAAGGTCATCTAAGGCAAATGAGAGGGAGGGGGGGGGGGGGACTCGAGGCACAGAAATCGGACGGGGGAAAGGGGGGGGGGGGGTAATGGAGGAGTAGTTATGTCAGCATGTCCCAGAGGCAGCAGCAACACAGAGCCGTCCAGCAGGCGGTCAGACAGGTGTCTCCTGAGTCGTCCCTTCTCCTGTCCTCCACCACGTACACTGGAGAGAGAGAGGGGGGGGGAGAGACAGAGAGAGAGAGAGGGAGAGAGAAATAGAGAGGGTGAAAGTGGAAGAAGGACAGCGAGAGAGAGGGAGAGAAAGGACAGCGAGAGATCGGGAGAGGGAGGGAGAGGGAGGGAGAGGAAAAGAGGGAGAGGAAGAAAGAAGAGTAAGAAGGACAGTGAGAGAGAGAGAGAGAGGAAGGAGAAAAGAGAGAGAGAAGACGAGGAATAGGTAGAGAGAGGGAGAGGGAGAGAGAGAGAGGATGAAAGGAGAGGAAGGAGAAAAGAGAGAGAAGACGAGGAATAGGTAGAGAGAGAGGGAGAGGAAGAAAGGAGAGGAAGAAGGACAGCGAGAGAGAGGAAGGAGAAAAGAGAGAGCGAAGACGAGGAATAGGTAGAGAGAGAGGGAGAGGAAGAAAGGAGAGGAAGAAGGACAGCGAGAGAGAGGAAGGAGAAAAGAGAGAGCGAAGACGAGGAATAGGTAGAGAGAGAAGAGAGAGAGGGAGAGGAAGGACAGCGAGAGAGAGAGAGGAAGGAGAAAAGAGAGAGAAGACAAGGAATAGGTAGAGAGAGAGGAAGGAGAAAAGAGAGAGAGAAGATGAGGAATAGGTAGAGAGAGAGTGGTAAAGAGGGAGAGGACGAAAGGAGAGGAAGGACAGCGAGAGAGAGAGGAAGGAGAAAAGAGAGAGAAGACAAGGAATAGGTAGAGAGAGAGAGGAGAGAGGAAGAAGGAGAGGAAGAGAGGGAGAGGATGGACAGCGAGAGAGAGAGAGGAGAGGAAGAATGACAGCAAGAGAGAGGGAGAGGAAGAGAGTGAGAGGACGAGGAAGAGGGAGAGAGACAGAGGAAGAGAGAGAGAAAGAAGGACAGAGAGAGGAGGGAGAGAGGACGGGGTCGACAAGGTGACACAGAGAAGAGCGGAGGAGAAGAAAGGGAGAACATTTGAAAGAAAGCAATTAGTGATTCATTTCCACCAAATCGCAGCAGAGACCCTGAGATGATTCCCTCTCATCGCGTCGCCATGGCAACGTCACCGCGGCCCACGAGGCAGCGTGACGATCGAGTAACACGAGACGGCGACACGAGGATCCTCGGCCTGACACACGCTGACCGACGACTTCCCAAAACCGTCGGGCTTTTATTTGTAAGCGACGACTTTTCCAGACCTGGAAATAACGAGTTTTAATATTCCAGGAATTTTCCAGGTTTTCCATGACCGCACGAACCCGACTCAACCAGCGTCTCCCGTCACCCGTACATCACGTCAACAAGCCTCAATAAGTCATGTGAAGGGGATTATGTTTCGCCATCTGTTCCACACACACACACACACACACACACACACACGCGCGTACACGCACGCACACGCACAAGTCAAACAGGCCCTGAATGAAAACATCTCTCCTTCCTTGTTTCTGCGATTAATCATTCATGTGCAGGGCATCGGGCGCACGGCGCACGGCGACTCGTGACCCGGGGACCGAGGCGTTACCACGGTGACCGGGCCCCCCCCTGACCAACAGATTAAGCTCGCCGCGCTCGGATAATGAAATGACTAGTTAATGATTGGCCAATATTTAATAATCAGCTTCTCCCCGGCGAGATAATTCGGAGCGAGGGCCTTTGATCTGCGGGCGGAGGCTTATCTCGGAGGCTTAACACCTCGCCGCTCTCCTCCGATGCAAGAGGACGTGTTAAAAGGTTTCAAAAGGTGTTAAAAGGTTTTCTCTGGAAGCTTTTGCCTATTCATTTTTGAATATTTTACGGCGTGCGCCTTTTCGGTTTCACATGTCGGGAGGTGACGCTGCGCCGGCGCCTCTCACGGGCTTCCCACTTCACACTCCTGAACTTCATTCATCGATCAATTAGTCAAAAGGAATTAGATGTGATAATCAATTAAACACTTTTGAGTTGGTTCTGGGGCTGTGAGAAACTGAATCAATTCATCTGGACTATAAATGTCAGATTAATTGATCATTTTAAATAGATAATTTACCGGTAGATATTCTCCTCTTTGTTGCTAAAGTTAAATAACATTTTATTCAGGTGTGACAATGAGCCAGCATGAACACCAGGAGGGTAAAACCCAAAAGCAGCCGAAGGAAATTCAATCATCACTCATTTTATCCACCTGTGCGTGTTCCTCATTCTCTCTGTTAACAAAAGGCTTGTCCACCTGTCCACCTGTCCACCTGTCCACCTGTCCACCTGTCCACCTGTCCGATGTGGGTCACATGACGGACTGAGACAGACGCAGGTGTCTCTCGGGCTAATTCAAGGCTTTGTGGTATTCTGATTTGAACGGTGCAAAAACTGTATAAAATTTCCACTTTCTGAATCAAAGATCCTGCATCAGACATTTTCCACAGATCCCTAAATACACGAGACTCCCACCGACTCGTGTCATCAAATAACGCAGATAGACGTTAATGTGATAAAAAAAAAAGACTAAATTAAATTAACAACTACATAAAATGAGTCCCCTTCTATTGTTTTGCTTTCTTTTTGTTACCTATGTCCTGTTTGTTCGTTTCGTCTGCTTTCCTTTTGTTTTGTTCCGTCTCTTGTTCCATGTAAAGCGTCTTTGGGTACTTTGGGTAAAAGCGCTATAGAAATCTGAATTATGATTATTATATTATTGTTTTTAAAATTGCAAATACAGATGCAGAGTGGTGTATACACATTTACAAGTAAAAGATCATTAAGGGGGTGCCGGGGTTGCTTTCTGTTGTTCTTTTTTTGTTTGTTTTTATTGTTGTTGTTTTTTTGGTGGGGGGGAAGGTATGTGTGTGTGTGAATGTGTATATATGTGTGTGTATGTATGCGTGTGTATATGTATAAGTGTATATGTATGTATGTATATATATATATATATATGTATGTATGGGTGTGTGTATGAGTGTAGGTATATTTGTGTATATATATGTTTATGTCTGACATTTTTGTACTTGTTTTATGTTTATATCACTAAACAAATTTTAAAAATGTAAGTAAAAACTAAATAAAAGAGGAGGAGCCTCTTCTAGTTCTATTAGACTATCTTTAATTCCCACATTACGAATAATGTACATATTATTGCACCACCCACCTGTGTTTTTGGGGGCCTCCCCGTACATGGGCCCGGGCGGGGGTCCCCCCTGCCAGCCGAACTGCGGTTGCGGTTGCCCGGGGTAACCGTACGGCGGCTGCCCCTGGCCCTGGTAGGGCCCCCCCGGGCCCATCTGCCCCGCGGGGTAGTTGGGGTACGAGGCGTTGGGCTGCTCCATGTTCACGGGGTAGCCCTGCGGGGGGTAACCCTGAGGCGGGTAGCCCTGAGGCGGCGGGCCCTGGGCCGGGTAGCCGGGCGCCGTGGGGCCGTTGCCCGGGTACGGGGGGGGCTGCTCAAAATTCATCTCTGGGACAAACGGTCACCTGGAGGGCAAAGAAAGAGAATATTTTAATGTTACACGACGGTAAAAAAGCGGAAATTATGCAAAGAATATAGAGAATATAAAGTAAAGTCAATACTCGGGGCAACAAGGCCCACGTCAGAACAACTTGTTCTTCTACTTGCTCCGTTAAAAAGGAAAATATCATAGAATAACGTTGAAAACTACTTCAACTTTTAAAACCATCATGTTTCATTAGTGCTTTATAAAAAAAAAAGGTAAACAAAAATACCTATTTACAGTTATTGAAAGAGATAATAAGTTTGTAACGATAATATACACATTTTGGGTTTATTATATATTTATTTATTATTTATTATACGTGAACTGTGGTGCTTTAACAGCCCGTTATCCTAACAGTTTGCGGTTAACTTTATGTGAATGCACCCAAATTCTATTGCAAAATCAGAACAATGTCGGTAGTGTATTGACCGCGGAGAACGAGAATGTGTGTGTGTGTGTGTGTGTCTGTGTGTGTGTGTGCATGTAATTTAGCCTCGTGAGCCACATTAGACACTGAATTCCTCCGAGTCCCGCCGCGAGAACACAACATTTTCAGACCGGCGCACAAATGATGCAACCGTTTCCCACGACAGAGACGCGCGGAGCTTCCCGTCGCTCCCTAGCAACCGTCACCGTGGTCACCGCGGGAGAGGCGAGCCCGGCGTATCGGCGTATCGACGTCTGCGCGGCGAGCGTGTGCGTCTTAAGAGTCGACTGCCGGAGATAAGAGCTATTATCTTACTTTTCACACCGAGACTTCTAGAAATGAGTCGGCTTCACAGAGTGCAGGGCGAGGCTAATCAAATGCACCATGGAAAAAGAGAGAGAGAGAGAGAGAGAGAGAAAGAGAGAGAGAGGGAAAGAGGGAGAGAGGCAGATGGAGAGAGAGAGAGAGGGAGGGAGAGAGAGAGAGAGAGAAAGAGAGAGAGAGAGAGAAAGAGGGAGGGAGAGAGAGAGAGAAGGAGAGAGGCAGATGGAGAGAGAGACAGAGAGAGAGGGAGGGAGAGATACAGACAGACAGGGAGGGAGAGAGAGAGAAAGAGGGAGAGAGACAGATAGGGAGGGAGGGAAAGAGGGAGAGAGAGAGGGAGGGAGGGAGGGAGGGAGGGAGGGAGACAGACAGGGAGGGAGAGAGAGAGGGGGAAAGAGGGAGAGAGACAGAGAGAGAGAGGGAGGGAGGGAGAGAGAGAGACAGAGAAATGGAGGGGGGGAGAGAGAGGGAAATAGGGAGAGAGAGAGACAGAGAGATGGAGGGGGGAGAGAGGTAGAGAGAGAGACAGAGACAGAGAGAGAGACAGACAGAGGGAGGGAGGGAGAGAGAGAGGGGGAAAGAGAGGGAGGGAGGGAGAGAAAGAGAGAGGGAAAGAGGCAGATGGAGAGAGAGAGGGAGGGAGAGAGAGAGAGAGAGAGATTACAGTGACCAAACGGGTCGGCCTTGCTTCATCTTCACACTTTTCTCCACGGTTTCCGTGGCGATGTGTGCGACGTGAGGCAGAGGAAAGGTTTCCAACGTCTCTCAGGCTGGTTGAAAAGTCCAGTAAATGTTTGTGATCTAAAGTTTAACCGTTCCACCGTATAAAACGAGAGAAGAAAGTGCTTTTCCCAACCTAATGGCTTCCGATGAGGTGGGTTCGGGTTACTCTGCTCGCCCTCGTCATTGGATTTGCTCGTGTGGAACGAAGCTAAAGACGGCGGGCCAGATGGAAAACTGCGAGTGTGCTCGGCCTCACCGGGCTCCTCCGTCACGTCGTTTATGTACACTGTAAACACCTAAACCGCCCGGCAACTCCACTCTGCTCAGCTTCTGCATCCACGACTCATCCTCTAGCCGACGACAAAGAAACGCTGCATATTGAGTCTAACTGGTAGACAAATAATAACGGTTGCCAGTTTGGAAAAAAGTACAACAGCTCTCTTTGATTACCTGTTTTGGCAATACTATTAATAACATGGGTGAACTATGACTCTTGGGTAATGTTTAACAGAGTACATATCGTAGGAGCGAAGAAGCGTTAATGGGGGAGCGTCCTGCGTCAACATCGTCAGTGAGCTTCTCTGTGCAGCGCTTTTCAAAAGAAAAAGATGTCCGGACATTTCACCGCCTGACAGATGGCAAGGCCAACGTTACTATGGTTACCGTGCTCCAGCGGGAACAGAGTGATCCCTGATGGTTTTTGTTTTTGTTTTACCTTGAGGCTGCGAGGAGTAGTGGAATCACACAATCGCCAGGTCTCTCTCTCTCTCTCTCTCTCTCTCCCTCTCTCTCTCCCTCAACAGCGAGGCGTTGATGGCTGTCGGCTCCTTGCTCCACCTCACAAGTCGCTTGTGAAGATAGAGAGCGTTACATTACCGGCGTGACGGCTGAGAAGAGCTTCTTTCAGAAGGAGACCTGACAAATAATCAGTAATCTGACACCAGGATGTTTACACAGCATCAAAGTTCACCTTGTGTGCCACCTTGGCTTTATTGTACCCACATAAACCTTCGGTATTAGATTATGTTCTGACGATACGTGATTTACAGGTCTCACCTATGAAGGCTTGCATTGTGTGTATGTGCATGTGTGTATGTGGGTCGTGCGTATTTGCATGTTCGTCATTTGTATGCCAAGGGTATGAGTTCGGACGTTTCCACAATAGTATCTGACAATGCTATCACAGACAAAGAGAATTAAACAGGCGTAGTGAGTTCTCTAACATATGGATCTTTATAACGGCATTAACCAACAGACGATAACAAATAATTCACGTAACCGGTGAGCGTTATTAACCCTCGAAAAAAGAAATCCTCCATAGAATAAAAAGGACAGAACACAAGTAAATGATCAATTTTGTAAACCTGTTCACGGCTGCTGGCACGAGTTGTTAAACTGATTTCTTTAAATGTGTTTGCTATGCATGCCAAGGAAACTGGGGGAACTTCCACTTGTTATAAACAAGTTCCCTTACTTATGTATAAGTTTGAAAAGAGGAAATTGACAATGTGACATGAAATTGCATTTAACTTCCAGAACCTTTCCATGACTTCATATCAAATTTCTATTACAAAACTAAAATCTCGGTATAAACATGAACAATTTAGAAAATGTTGTGTATGGAGAGTGGCTTATATTTTATCTGTCGTTCTTTCAAAAACATATTAATTATTTCAAACTCGGCGTAAATGAACATGTAATTATAACAAGTTTCCATGACTTTTCCCAAACTTTTATGATTTAAGTTTTTTCCATGACTTTTCCAGGCCTGGAAATGAACATTAGAACCCTATGTATAATACTATTTTCAAGACATAAACACTGGGGCCTTTTCTGGGCAGGTAGCATGGCATAGTGGAGGTACTGCATTCAGTAGAAGTATTACACAATACCAACATTAATTTATTAAATTGTGCATCCCTATATTGCCTAAAATGTGGGTTTATAGCTCGAGGGATATGTGTATTTACACAACATAAAGGGCTTCCTTTAATAAGTGACTGGGGCCTCTCTGGAGCCTGGCAGCCTCTGTTTACCTTCATCACGAGTGTGTGAAGACACCCCATTGGGCATAATTAAGGAAATAACCCAGAAGAAGAACTATCTCACACATAGACACGAAGGCAGAGCCGAGTCACGACAATGGGGAACACAAAAGCCCACATAGATACGACGCTACAGCCTTTAACAGTTACAAGACAACAATAAAAAACGGGGTTCTTTGTTGTTACGAACCGAACGGACATTTAGCCGCATAGCGTTAATTTAAGCTATTAAGCTAGCCTGTTATTAGCTTAATATTACTATTTTATTTAGAACCTTTCGGTGTTAAACAGTCTGCTGGTATCAGTGGTGTATTAGCAGGCATATGATAACGTCGTTTCGCTTAAAGAGTCGGTTATCATTATGATGTTAAAGACATGTTATAAGCTAATAACCATATGGCACCTGCAGGCCCCGAGCCCCGCAGCGCGGGTCCGTTTCAGGCCCCCCGAGTTGATGATGGTTTTAATATCAGGCTTATGGACGGACACAAATAACCGCTGGAGATATGTCGGCCACCTACCTTTGAATGAATGGTCGTAAAAGGCAGCGATGTCTGTGTGGAAAGAAAGCCCTTCTTCTTTTTCCCGAGTTGACAACAATTTGTGGCCGCAATGTGCCTCTTGTGTCTAAAAAAACCCAGTGCGTATCGCGTTTGCTGGACGTGACGTCATTTTAAGGGTACAGCGCGAGGGGGCGAGGGAGCAGCGGGACGAAGGGGATTGGCTGACGCGACGGCGGCTGCTCGTGGCGTCCAATCAAAAGACAGAACGATGACCGATGGCAGCACCTTCTGATCCTCGGACTTTATAAAACATTGAATAGGCCGAGTCAGTGACGGAAAGAGCACGCGGAGGGAGAATAGTCAAGATGGGTGACTAATCGATGTTAATCATTAACTAGAGACCTCGTTGCTCTTGCCTTCGGAATTTATTTAGTTTTGATAAGATGTGGGGATATGAGCAGCTTTTGACACGCTCGTATTATGTCATATTTAATATAACATAATATATTTTATGTATATATTTACAATTATGTTGGTGCTCTTTTATTGTATCTATATCATGTGTTTTTTTTTAATTCACAAATGCACTTGTGTGTCCATGGTGCAGTACTGGTTTTCAGCCAGCAGGTGTCGCACTAGTCACACTCTATTCCTCTCTGTAGGGCGGGTTATTGCTGTTTCCTTCACTGTAATGCTAGACATGTTACTCTATACAACAAAGTATCATATTCTACACAGCGTTAGCTATATTTAACAGTCACTTTACAGATTAATAATACACTGTCTACTACTTCACAGACATAAAGGGGCTCTCTAGGGTTTGGAGACATGCTCTGTGAAACATCAACATGACATTACATGAGTACAGAGTGAGCAGAGTAGCATACCAGCCTGACAGCTGCCACTGGAACTTAAAAGGGAAACGGTTTGTACTCTGCAAGGTGATACCAGATTGTGACTAGTGATAAAAGCCTCGCACAACCAGTGCCTTGGAGACCAGCGGTGCTCCCATCCCCCCCAGTGGTGCCTCCTCTCAGAGAAACAAGGACCTGACCTCTGACATACACGCGCTAAAGCTATATTTACAGCTATTACAAAGTCATGCAAGGAAAACATGGTGCTGGAAGGCACCGTTACTGGAGACACATGAAGCAATCGCCCTGCAGCAGCTGTCAGGAGACTGACCCGCGACCGTGGAGCGAGGCATGTCACACAAACACAGCGGAGGGATCCTCAGCCTCATCCTAGGATCAAGTGCATGGCAAACACAGAGAGTATTCTGCGTTGTCATTCTGGACCCGTCTGCTGTGTGCTGAACGAGGCCACGGTGTTTTCAGTGTAGCTTGAGCTGCGTGGAGTCAATTAAAAAGAGTGTTTGTTGTCATGTACTACACTCATATAATCACATGCAGGAGCTGAACAGATGTAACCAGAAATAAAATATGCATGTCTATGATTGCAGCGTAATCCAATAAACTGAACACAATCTGTGAGAGCAGTGCAGCTCGTCTAGGAATTTATTACACTGACTCTTCTGCTGGGTCACTGTGTGGCACAGTTGGCTTTCATCCGACGCGATGGAAAGAAAGGCAAAGTTAAGTTTATGTGTGTTCATCATGCATGAAGTAAACATGCAATCCACTTCAGCCCCCCTCATGATGGATGTGACCAAGAGGGCAGTGTGTACCAGTGTCTGTTTACATCGTCACCCGGGCAATTTAGCCTGAGCCCGAAACCAACTGACAGAAATAGAGCCTGGCCTGCTGGCTCTACCCAACAGCAGCAGGGGGAGGGGGAGGGAGGGAGAGGGAGGGAGAAGGAGGGGGGAGGGAGGGAATAGTTTGTCTGTGGAAAAGGGCAATGATGCAAGATTACCAGAGTTCATTGAAACTCACAGTGAATGTGCAAGAACAAGGACAGTACCGCTTCAAAACAACACCTCAGGGATGGATGGGAGTCAAACCATTTGATTGGTTCTCACCGAGCTGGGATGAAGATGTTAATATGGGGGGGGGGCACATTTACACACTCATGGTCACATTTTGGATTCAGCGCAATGAGTGATTCTCTTAAAAATCACTAAAAACTACTTTTAATTATATGTTGGCCTTAATGAAACCATGTGGGGTTGATAGAGGTCATCTGACGTAAGCTTTGTCATGATGCATGTTCGGCCCTCGCTCTGTGATGGAGACCTGATAGGAAATCCCCCCCGTGGTGTATTTCACCTGGCATTTTTCTTGGCACGTGTGCCCAGAACACACACGCACACACACACACACACACACACCACCACGTTTAAAAAAAAAAAAAGCATTGCTCAAACTTTTATCAAAAAAAGTAATCTTATCATTTGACACTGCAGTCTGGGTCCAGCGTTTGCTCAAGGGCACAGTGGCCTTATGGCACGCAGCACGTTGGACAAACACTGAGCACGCGCTTCGAGTCTCGTCGTGAGTCATTTATCAAAATCAGAGCATCTTGGACAAAACTCACCTTTGACGCCACACCTGCAAGGCCGTGGGACCAAGACCAGCTGAGCCGACTGACCCACATCAGTGACTCACCTATGACGCATGGGCGCCTGCTTATCTGTTCCCACTCGTTTTTGTGGGGTGAGGGGATGGGGGGGGGGGTCACCAAATGCTGAATAAACATGCCATCGCTACCTAAACAATCCTCATAGATATTAAGTAAATCTATGAGTACATATTGGAGATAACTGCCGGGTCAAACACCAGCAGGTGTCCCACCCTGCACCCACCCTGCACCCCCCCCCCCCCCCTAGAGTGGTTTCAAGAGGCCTGGCCTTTGAGCTGCAGCTGACCTCATTCCTTGAGGCCTACTTCCCGGTCGGCCTCCTTAATCTACAGATCAGCAGTCGGGACAAGCGGGCGTACCCAGCCCTGCCTCCGTGTGCTCGGTGGCCTCCAGGCCTCTAAGCGACGTGTGCTAAGGGTGCACTTTGAATTCAGTCTTATTAAAAACAAGAAAAAAGAAAAAGGAGATATTTATCTCTTGTGTTTTATTGGTCGAGCGTCATCAGGTGATCTACTGAGACATGAACCTTCCAGCTTGAACAAAAGAGGAATTAGTTTATGTTTGACTTTAAGCAGTTGAGCTTTCGGCTACGTTGGAATTAATCAACTCAGCGGAGGCCAAGTGAGTTCACGCCAGAGGTGCATAAGAACATTCCATACATGAGACAGTTATGCAACTCATTAAACATGGAGGCTTATGCTGTTTCCATTCGCTGGGAGTCCTATGCTCTTCTAAAACTCAAGTGTTGAGCTTCAGGGAAGAAATACATATATATCAGGGTTGGAAATTTCATCATGTTTTTTCCCACTGACTGAAACCCAGGGGCATTTAAAAATAAATTGGGGGCACTTTTGTTACGGTTGTGAAATAATTTGTAACCTTTGTTGAAAAATGAATATACTCATTTAGGCTTAGAGTACATGCGCAACTGTGATAAAAATGTCAAGACTTATCTTGTAGTCTACAGATTCTAAGTGTTTTCCTAGATTTTTTAATCATAAAGAAAACAGAAATCAGACAATATTCAATTTTATTCTTATTTATGTGGTTCTTTTTAAAAAAGATTTTTAAACTATTAATAAATACACTTTTTTATAATTCTAAATATATATATTTTTTCTATAAACAAATATTCCTAAACTTACAAATGAGTTAGAACTCATACATTCATGGATCAAAAGCACACAATAAATGACACGGTGTGTAGTTGTGTATGTGGAGATGTTGGGCTGGACTCTGGATACTAATACAACCTACTTTTGGATGTGTGCCATTTGTTTTGTTGTTTATTTATTTGGATGTCAAGGATCATTCTGTTTTATTGAAAATGCTAAATAAAAAGTTATAAAGAATACATACATGTCATATGAATATGTAGTTCATTGTGAAAAACGGGAAGTTGAGATGTCGTGTGGCAATGAAAGATAACAAAATGTAACTATACGGTTAAGTGTAATAGAACAAAGAATAACAATGTCCTAAACATTTAGAGTAAAAGATGATACACAATTAATGACAAATACAAACACACACACACAATCAATTTCTGGCAGTTTAAACAGCCTTTATTTGAAATTATTCACATTTCAGCTCTCCCTCCATACAAAAACAGAAGAAACTGATTTTCAATAGGCCCTGACCCCCAATATTATCACAAAGAAAGTTAACCATCTGTTTATTTTTTGAAGGGGGGTGGGTGGGTGGAGGGAGAGAGGGGGGCATACAACAAAACAACCGATGCCTGCAGTGAAAAATTCTACATGTCTGAATGTAATCATCCTGTATTCCCCCCCCAACTTAAAAAATAGGCTACATTGTACAATGTTATTTACAAAAGATTAAAAAAGTTAAATCAAAATGGATTGTATTCAATCCTGCTGCAGCTCTGACCTCCAATCAGCACATGAAACAGCATTTCTTTGCTCAACACACTTGTTAGGGTCAAAAACACCCTACATGTCACCAACTTTTCCTCTTTGTTTTGGTTCACCACAAAAGCTTTTATTGAATAAAAAAAAGGTAATAAAAAAAAAAAGCTTTATATGTAATGCATTAGTCATGAATGACCCCGGAGGTGTTTTGAAACGAGAACCCTCCACAGGAGGTAACACTGGAGCTCAGATGTCCATCTCAAACTGGTTGTCATCTGCAGAGAGAAGGAAAGACGTGAAACGGTTAAGCTGGAGGAGAGGAGGAGGCGTTCGCTAACGCAAATATTAACCGCCGGCTGATGTCAGTCAGAACCACGCCTCAACGGACTGCAGAGTGGATCCCAAAGTACAGACCTTATCAATGCGCTCGCAACTGGCGAGAAAAGAAAAAAAAAAAAACATATTGGACAATATGGGTGCTGCACCCAAGGCTGCACAACGCGTCCTGTGTGTTTATTGACACCCAGACAAGGGAGACCGAAAAAAGAAAAGGTCAGCATTAATTCTACCGGTCTTTACTTTGACAGGAGGAGTGGCGGTTTCCATAATAAATAAAAAACTTCAGGGTTCCTACACATTTGGACCAATGTTTTTCCAGGACTTTAACCCAAATGTCCATGACCAAACAGAAATCTCAGTATAAAAAAATGAAGAATTTAGAATTTGTTGCGTATGTCGACTTATATTCTGAGCGACTTTCTTTAGAAAACATATGAATTATTTCAAACGCAAATGAACATTTGATTTTAACACATTTTCCAATTAAGTTTACGATTTAAGTTTTTTCCATGACTTTTCCAGGCCTCGAAATGACCATTTTAAAATGCCATGACTTTCCCAGGTTTTCCATGACCGTACGAAACCTCAAACTTGCACCGATAACGCAAAGCGTTGCTTACACGCCTGCTGGGAATAAAGAAACGCTTATTTTGGCAATTCATTCACACGTTTTCAGGCACAGGCTATATCAAAAAAGGTTTATTTCTTCGCTTTAGCGACTAGATGAAATATATGGCGATTGGATAATGTATAAGTTTTGTGCAGAGTGGATAATTGTATTTCATAGAACCACAAAAAGCTTTAAAGATGCATGGACACGCACTGAAATGTGCATTTCACAGTTAAATTCCACTAACGATAACAACAACAGATGCACGTTTACCTGCAAGGTCCTTCTCTTCCTCCTCTGCCTCCTCCTTCAGGTCCTGCAGTTTGCCCATCGGGTGTGTGGCCGGTACCGTCACCCCGGGGATCTGGGGCAGGCAGCACGGGGGGGTCCGGGCCAGGGGGGAGTTTCGACAATCCAAAAGAAACTTCCTGTCGTAAATGATGCGGGTACCTGAGACACAAACGGAGAATCTGGCGTTGAACTTCAAATAATATAGAAAATCATATAAAAAGAGGAAGTGAAGACAAAACACAAGCGATCGGCTGCTGGAGTATCTAATAATATAACAGCGTCTTTTTTTGTTGTTGTTGCATGTTGGCAAGGTGCACATTTGAGGAGTGACGTATTATTATTATTATTATTATCCTCGACTGGAAGGGAAAAGGAGGGTTCTATGTGCGTGCAGAGGGGAGGGGAGGGGACAGGGAGGGGAGGGGGGGGGGAGGGGGGGTGAAGGCTGCCATGAGTTCTTGGAAATCAAAGCACAAAACATTCTCTCTGAAGCAGGAGGCCTTGGGATTAAAGCCACATGTTTGTTCTGACCCGGCTACGACTTTTAACAACCTCGGCAGATGGGACGTGCATCCGAGAAACACGGATTCACCCTAAAGCTCCACACAAACTTCAGTTTTCAACGTGGAAAAAAAAAAAAGAAGTCTCGGCGGGCCTCGTGTAGTCGAGACTTGGACGCACGCCACGCGCACAGCGGCGTCACAAATGGCGTGTTGTGATAAGTGTGACCAGGGCACGACTTTAGTCTCCTCGGTGGAGTTTGAACGGGCTCAACCTCGCAGCCCAGGAAAAACATGTTATGCAATAACTGTGGTAAGCAGCACATCCTGGACAAAGGGAAGCAAAATAAGAAGGAGGGGGGGGAAATAAAATTGGGAGTGAGGAAAAAGGGGGTCGCAGTGCAAAGCAATGGATTGCAAGGCAGACCCGAGGGTGCGGCGCAGTTATGTAAAAAGAGGGGTCGACACATGACCCCAGCAGAGCGACATGTGGGGGAAACAAGTCAAAACTCTGTGGGGCAAGTTCCTACAGCGTGTTTCACAGCGCATTTATCTTGGACAAATTAGACGAGTTTATATATACATATATATATTTTGCTCACACTCCCTGTGCATTAAGACACTTCTGTTCTCTCCCTTGGCTCAACATGGACAGAATGTTCTCTAGAGTTCCTGAAATGCTAAGCGGAAAGCGGCGGGGATAGGACGGCCTCCTCCAACTCCTCCACCCACGACTGGAGCCAACCCTCAACCCTCTGCGGTTCTGGCAGCTGGACACACACACACACACACACACACACACACACTTTAAACTCCAAGTCCCGGGTAAAAAACAGCTCTCGCAGCAACAAAAGACCGAGTGTTAAGGCCACAACGTGTCAAATGGTTTTATTGGCCGTGCACATGCCAATAAACATGTCATGGAAGCCAAAGTTACCACTGCTCTGCTATTGGTAGTGAACAAACAAACATTTTGTAAAAAGAAAAAAATTAATAATGAAAGTCTGAATTTGTTCTCTTTTTTCTATAAAACAATTTATATATATATATATATATATATATATATATATATATATATATATATATATATATATATATATATATATATATGTGTGTGTGTTATCGTGTAGTATGTATTCGATAGTCATTTTAAGTGTAGTTAGAGTAAATAGTGCCTGACTTGTGTGTAATTTATGTGGAAGCCTTCGCGTTTCCGTCGTTTGGTTCACTTTGCCAACATCAACAAATGACAGGAGCGAGTCTGACAACACGAGGGCTGCAGCCGACTGTCACCGAGCAGAACGTGAACAGATCCGGGATCAGTTGTTCACCTTTTAATACGGTTGAGTACAAACAAACGCATTCTTAAATAGGGGAAAGAAAGCAGCGCGAGGCGGTTCTTACCTCCAGGCGTGGTGGAGAAGAGGGTCCCCCCGGGGGTCTGGCTGTAGCAGTCGGGGAGCTGGGACCAGTCCTTCAGGGTGAGCACCCTGGTGGGTATGGGGCAGCTTTTCACTTCGTTGGTGCCGGTCGACATGCTCGCTTCTGCGGGGAGAGGAGGAGAGGGAGGCTGCTGTGCCGAGTGTCTTTTAAAAGTCCTGGAGCTCGCGTGAGTGTGTACCGCTCGCGAGGCGCGCGCGACGACGGGCGGCTGTTGGACTCGCTTTACGGCCGACGGAGGAGAAACGCTTTGCGACAGTAACTCGCAAAAAGAATAAATGGAGAATTCACAACAACGAAGCTCGAGAGAGGTTTTTTTTTGGAGGGGCTTTCCGGTGTGGAGTCCGTCGCTAAAAGCAGCTACCAAGCGCGACCATGTGCTGTATTTGTAGTGCTCACGGCTGCAGCGGCCACTCGTGATGTTTTTGTGCAACGTTTTGAGACACGTGGGTACGACGGCTACGAGGTGCGAATGTTTTACTGTAAGAGACAACCCAAAGGGGCGGTGATAGCAATGGAGAGGGTCTGTTGAAAATACACTCGTGTAAGAACCTGATGTTACCGCCTTTTTAAAGCGCTTAAGTAAGTCATGTTTATTTATATTGCACTTAAAACAAATGGACAAACCGGCTCCAAAATATGTCAACAGTTAAAAGAGCGAAGTAAAATACACAGTGAAATATGGTGCAGCGAAAAACACAATTAAACAAATAAGAAAAATAGATGTGAAAATAAAATATATAAAATATGTAGTTCACAAAATGCCAGTTTAAACAGGAATGACTTGAGTTGGTGTTTAAATGACACTAACACACTTAACTAGCTGATTATTGGAAAGCTTCTCCACAAGCTCTTCATTGTGGCTATTTTAGTTTCTGAGAACACAGGTGAAAAGAACTAGCCTGACGATGTCATCCTCATAATTCTAGTCAGAATGTGAACTTCCCGACCAAATAAATGTTGAGGGCGGGGCTAAGTTCGGTCTGGTATCCAGGCTAGAAAAGAACATTGCAACAGGAGTCTTCTCTGATTCGCAAATCGAGCGCTTCCGCTGCTGTCTCCGCGTTACTTACTCGGTTGCAGCGCCCCCTACAGGCGGGTCGCTGCAAGGAGCAGCACGTTCCTCACGAACATCGACAGCTGCGTCGAGCGCCTGATCGACAACAACAACCAATAAGGTCATTTCCTGTATCTATTCTGATTCTACGATTTTTTTTTATCTACGACGTATACATTTTTTATTTAGTTTATTTGTGTGTTGTTTTGCGATACTTTGATTGCATTAATCACGGGCATATCACATGTAACTTTATGTTTTAATCTTATCTCAAGCTTTTGTTGTATGTTAGTTTTTGGTTTGATTTAAGGTGTTTGAGGAGGGGAAAGTCCTGATTCCAATCTGTGCAAACTGCCTGTCTAATTTTCCAATTTGGTTCGTACATAGTAAGGGTCGACACAATGGAAACAAATGAGTACAACACAAATAAAGTCCGTATTTTTCTACTGAAAAAAATATTCACCATTCCCTGTATTTACAAAGTACTTTTAACAAAATTATATCGTGTAATGTTTTTGATGAGGGAATTATATTAAAATAATCAAATGAAAACTACTTTGTAATTTCAATTCACACTTTCCGTTCCCCATTCCTGTTTCCTATCAGGAAGTTCCTCCCATCTACCACTAGAGGGCGACATCGACATGGTAGATGGGGCCACTGTTCGTGTTCATACTACTAAAATAGTTATAGTTATAACTATATATAATATCGTTTTATTTATGTCTTATATAATAATAATCATATAATTTTTATTATTGTATTGTGCCAAATAAGCTTAATTCACTTTTGTTATGCAAGAGGAGAAAAACAACTATGATATAACATTTTAAGACATGTTATGTGTTTCATAATTATGCATGTAGCTGATTGAATTAACCAAGGTTTTATTATTCTTCTTTTTTTACCCGAAATGTTGTGTTCTTTGTTGTTTTTTGCTCTTTGTCGTTCTATTTAGTTTTGTTCTGTTTTTATATGCCTTGTGTAAAGCGTCTTTAAATCAAAAGCACGAGTATTATTATTAACAATAATAATAGTAATTGCTTGCAAGTAACACATATTAAAGATGCCGTCCCCTTAAAAAACATTGCGTTCCGTTTTTTTTTCTCTACAATAATAGATTACGATCCCAAATTAAATCTCCACTTCACATATTTGTAAAACAAATATTTTAAGGTCACAAGAAGCATGCAAATGGAAAATCCCTGGGGGCTCGAGCGCAGGGCCCCATGGCCGATTAATCGGGACGGTGTCAAAATCAGCTGACGTGGTTTTCGTAGAAGTAATAACGTCAGTCATGCGGCTGGACAGCCAAAATAAAAACAAATATTTACACCGCCGCGGCCTTCAAAAAGCCCAGCAGCCACATACACAAAACGGTGACGTCGTTAACACTGTGCAGGTTGCGCGAGACAAAACACGCGAGCGCCCCCAAATATATACGCCCCCCTTTCTCTACATTGGGACACGCGACGTAAATAGAAGCGTACAGCAAACCATCCCTGGCCGCTGATTGGTCCAGAAATATGGAATCAGATGACGTATACTTCCGGGTTCTCGTTCCACCCCCAGAAAAAGGTAACTCTCGGTCATTTCTGGATAGAGGCACGACTGACCCGGTTTCCTTTTTTTTTCTCCTTCCTGCGCTGAAAGGTAAGAATGCCCCGAAGCCGGGACGCATAAGCCGGGTATCGCTCTCTCTCTCTCTCTCGCGGCTCACCGTTCATCTCATTACCGCCGTTTATCCAGGTTTAGAGCTATTGTGTTAATGTCTTAAAATGGCTTTTGAGCTAATTCCCCCCCCGCGCCGCTGAGGCTAATGAGCGAGCCCAACGGCTGCCGGGGTGGCTCGCGCAGTGCCAGCGTGGTGCGGCTTTTTGTCATCACCCTCCGGTCCTCCTCAGCGCAGCCGTGGGGCCCGTTGGCGGATAACCGCGAAACGGGAGGGACGCGCGAAGAAAGAGAGTCTCTCTCACGGTGAGAGTTTTTAATCTCAACGTAACGCTGGCGTTTTCTAATCCGTCGCCACGTTTCTGTTCGTGAGAAAACCCGCGGAACGAGACCGTTCTCCCCGCTGAACGGGACCGTTCCCCCCCGCTGAACGGGACCGTTCCCCCCCGCGGAACGAGACCGTTCTCCCCGCGGAACGAGACCGTTCTCCCCGCGGAACGCGACCGTTCCCCCCCGCTGTTTGGCCGTCATCTCGCGGGTCGTATGGTGCCTCGCGGTGCTTGGCGGTGCCGGTGGAAGCAACTCATTCATAACTGTGTGTAACTTGAGGTCAAGTGTAACGCGTCATCACAGTCTGGTTTGTGTTCCTCCGTGAATCATCTTGGAATGACGCAGACTGCTGTTTTGCAATTGCATGCATACCTTGATTTTAAATAAATAAGTATTTCTATTATATAAATTGCGTGTGTGTGATGTAAAAGATGGGGGCAATGCCACGAGCAAGGTTTTTGGGGTTTCAGTGAACCCAATCGTGTAATCTTTATTCATCTGATGGGATGCAGACAGTTGTTTCTCCTCTTTTCCCCCTTTTTCCATAGACAGACATGCCTGTGACGTAGATGAAAGCATTGATTCACCGAAGTGTGAATCACATGGCGTACCCTGCATTCTTAAGGATAGGGAAGGTGACGTCACTGCATTTCTGACTCCTTGTGTTTATATGAAGTCTGATAATGTTGATGCGTAGTCGCGTTAATACCCACACGCTGTCTGTGTTACGTTCATTTCGATATTCATGAATTGTCATTAAAGCAGATCCTCGGAAGCCCTGATTTACAATTTACTTACTTCCACTGGTTTAACTGGTTCTCTCGCTGTTTGTTATTCATTCAGATGTAGGAGATGTTAAGAATACAATATTTTTTTCTCTCCTTGATCTGCTGCTCTGTGCCTTGAGGCTATTATTAGCGAGCCAAGCGTGACCTAGAGTTGCCTTTCACAGGGCGAGCGTCGAAAGTGCTGTTATTGGTCGACCGCTGCTCGGTGCCCTTTGGCCTCACCCTCGTGGGTGGTGGTGGGGGGGGGGGGGGGGGGGGACGGACGAGCGTGAACACTAAGTGAGGGAAGTGGCATGGTTAAAACACACCCTATTGAGGAGGTCCATCGTATATAATGGAGCCCGGCAATGTGAGAACCGTCTGGTACGGAGCGAGCGAGGAGTCTCCGGGGTGTAGCGTCTAGATGCAGATGGTGGAGAACTTTCCGTAAGTAGCAGATTAGTTTGATGCGCCAGAGCTGTGTTTTCTTTGTGATGTGTGTGTGTGTGTGTGTGTGTGTGTGCCGCCAGTACTTTGTTCGCCAGCCAACTTCCTCTTTTGAGACCGCTGTTGACACACAACTGACATTTTGGAAATGAATCCCGTCTTATTTTTTTTGCCGTTTTGTATTTTGACTTCTCTAATTTCTTTGTTTTTTTTAGGTGTCGCATTCGTCTGGAGTGGATCAAATATTCCCGTATCGCAGTTGTGGGATTCTTACAGTAGTTTACTCTGGGAGAGTGTCAGAGGGGGGGGGGGGGGGCTTCTTTCTTCTTGGAGACCGGCAGACACACGGCACTCGACTAGTCCGACACCCGGGGCGACCCTCGTCTTCCAGAGCCCAGCATGGGTCTCCAGCCGGACTCGGTCCTCGAGGCCGTCCTCCTGTTTCCCATCCACCTCGTGGTGTGGCTGTACTCCGTCCTGTCCTTCCTGCCCTGGTACTTCATCACCGGGGCGGGGGAACGGAAAGCCCTGTCCAAGCGGACCAAGGCCCGGTCCACCACGGGCGGCGCCGAGGGCCCGTACCGCTGCGTGGACAGCTTCGAGTCCTTGGCCAGGGAAGACCTCCCGGGCAAGGACACGCTGGACAAGCTGTTCGAGCACGCCGTGCGGCGCTTCGGACCGACGCACTGCCTCGGCACCAGAGACGTGCTGAGCGAGGACAACGAGCTTCAGCCCAGCGGTAAAGTTTTTAAGAAGGTACGGCTTCCCACGACTGTAATTGGAGCGAGTGATGCGTGACATTGCAACTGAATCTCATTGTTATTCAGGGTTCGTACGCTCATGGAAAAGCTGGGAAAAGTCATGGAATTTTAAAATGGTCATTTCCAGGCCTGGAGAAGTCATGGAAAAAACTTAAATCATAAAAGTTTTGGAAAAGACATGGAAATGTGTTACAATCACATGTTCATTTACGCCGAGTTTAAAATAATTCATACGTTTTTGAAAGGAAGACGCTCAAAATATAAGCTGGCGAACGCAATCAGTACGTAACATTTTCTAAGTTTTTTTTTTCATGTTTATACCGAGATTTCAGTTTGGTCATGGAAATTTGGTGGAAATCCAGTGGTCAAAATGTGTAAGAACCCTGGTCATCTATTCCCCCCCCCCCCCCCCCCCCCCCCTCGCCAGCTGATCCTGGGGGATTACAGATGGCTCTCCTACGATGAGGTGGACTCCGCGGTCAGCCGGCTCGGCAGCGGGCTGGCCGCCCTGGGGCAGCAGCCCAAGAGCAGCATCGCAATCTTTTGCGAAACCCGAGCGGAGTGGATGATCACAGCCCAGGCGTGCTTCAGGCGCAACTTCCCCTGTAAGTACAGGACCTTTTGGTTTCGCGGCGACAGCCCAACGGATGTGTGCGACGGCCTCGGCAAACGTCTTAAAGATCTGGTGATCGTTGTGTATTCACCATAATTATCTGTTCACAGAAAATACTGAACTGACTATTATTTCCTTTTCCTTTGAAAGAAGACATTCTGGTGGACAAATAGTAGTTTAATTATAACCTGTGATGTATTTCTTTTAGTATTTTAGACTTTAGTATTGGTATTTAGATTTTTATTTCTATCTTTTATTTTATTAATGCATCCACTGCTGTGATCCTGAAATGTCCCCACTGTGGGACTAATAAATGAATATCTCATCTTATTATAGTCCAATGTGTTGTCTCGCAAGTGTGGACAATACAGCAACCGCACTTCTTTTTGTATATATTCAAATGTTTTATTATGAGTACACTGACTGTGTTGTCTTTATATCAGTGGTGACTTTCTATGCCACCCTGGGAGAGGACGCCATCACGTTTGGCCTGAACGAGACGGGAGTGACGCATCTCATTACCAGCGTGGAGCTGCTGGAGACCAAACTGAAAGTGAGTTTGTTCCCCAGAACCGCGTCCTCGTACAACCCCACTGTCTCCAACAGTCATCTTAGTTATTGTTACCGCCCTTTTTAGATCGATACGCTTAATTCCCCCCCCCCGAGGGCTCATTTTGTAGATTATACAGATTACGGTCTCAAAGATGAAGGAAAGAAATCGTTAGTATTTACGAAATGAACCGTAGCGACGATGCTTCCCATGTGTAACGGCAGCTTTTCCCCTTCTTTCTGCCCAGAAAGTGCTTCCGCTGATCCCCAAACTGAAGCACGTGATCTACGTGGACCAGAAGAAGATGAACGCAGAAGGCTACCCGGCGGGCCTGAGCACCCACAGCATGCAGGCCGTGCAGGAGCTGGGCGCGCTGCCGGAGAACAGTGCGTCTACGTCCCACCTGGATGTGCTTCTGTCGAGAAAAAACAAACTCGCACACACATAGCTTGGATTTAAACTCATTGTAAACCAGTTTAATCAAAGTCTTGAAGTAGTTTGATAAGCGTTGTGTCCGTCCTGCAGTGGAGAGGCCGGTGGTGAAGCCCCAGCCCTCTGATCTGGCCATGGTGATGTACACCAGCGGCTCCACCGGCAGGCCCAAGGGAGTCATGATCGTCCACAGTAACCTGATTGCGGGAATGACGGGCCAGTGCGAACGCATCCCCGAACTTGGGTAAGTTTAATATATATATATATATATAATATCAAGGTTTTTTTATTTGCCATCTGTGCCCAGACCAGCTGGACTTGTTTTTGCAGGGCTCTCCGAGTCAACAGAGATACAAAACACACACACTATAATAGTAATAATAATAGAAATGTGAAACATATATTTAAAAAAGCACTGTACAAAAAACAGTGTGCAGTATTAAGTGTGTGTGTGCATACTCTAATGTATGTTATATAACTATAATGTAACTCCACTATAATGCAGTTGTTTGTTTGCGTCCCGAGTGTTTACTACACACTAACAACATAACCTCAGAATGTCGCATTTCATGATTGCTGTGACGGATTTTATGGAACAGAGAGATGACACTAAAAGATTTGTGTGTGTGTGTGATTTATATACAATCCCCACCCTTCCTCCTCCCCAGGCCTGACGATACCTACATAGCCTACCTGCCCCTGGCTCACGTTCTGGAAATGACGGCTGAAATCTCGTGCGTCACGTACGGCTGTCGGATCGGCTACTCGTCCCCCCAGACGCTGTCGGACCAGGTACTGCCCCTTCGTCATGCTGTGTTTCCTAACGACGCTCACGGGTTGCCGACAAGTTGAGTCCTTTGCAGCTGGCCTCTGTAATCCGTGCCTCCTGTTTAAATTCTTCTGTTCCCCTCTAGTCCACCAAGATTAAGAGGGGAAGTAAAGGCGACTGCTCCGTGCTCGAACCCACCCTGATGGCAGCTGTGCCGGTAAGACTTTCTGACTCACCCGCTCCAGTTTTACTACGTTTCTCTCCTACTTTATACATTTGATGTAAACAGAGTAGAAACATGTGAGTAAAAACTTTTTAAATATTTGTATCCTCCCTTAAAAGGAAATCATGGACCGCATCAACAAGAATGTGATGAGCAAAGTGCAGGAAATGAATCTCATTCAGAAGACGCTGTTTACGCTGGGCTACAAATACAAACTGGAGCAGATCAAGAGGGGCTATGACGCACCGCTCTGCAACGCGTGAGTACAGCCGCTGCCCCCCCCCCCCTCCATTGCTCCTCCATTGCCGTCGCCTTCAACCCGCCCACACGTGTCTTCTCGTAGCCTGCTGTTCCGGAAAGTGAAGAAGCTCCTCGGGGGCCGGGTCCGGATGCTGCTGTGCGGCGGGGCGCCGCTGTCCTCGGCCACGCAGAGGTTCATGAACGTGTGCTTCTGCTGCCCCGTGGGCCAGGGCTACGGCCTCACGGAGACCTGCGGCGCCGGCACCATCACGGAGGGTAAGCGAGCGCAGGTTGTGAGCGTAGTCTAAAAAAACGAAAAAAGAAGCGGGTCGCTAAGCTGTCGCGTCCCGCTCTGCAGTTATGGACATCAGCACGGGTCGCGTCGGCGCTCCCCTCATCTGCTGCGAGGTCCGACTCCGGGACTGGGCCGAAGGTAGGCGTGTGGGAGAAACCCGTTTGTACAAGAATGCCAAGCATTTTTTTTAATTGCGGAGTAATTATACGTCGTTTTGGTGCTCTGCCAACCTCAGGCGGCTACACCAGCAGAGACAAGCCCAACCCCAGAGGCGAGATCCTGATCGGCGGGCCCAACGTCACCATGGGTTACTACCGGCAGGAGGTCAAAGACCAGGACTTCTTCGCCGACGACGAGGGCCAGAGATGGTTCTGCACCGGAGACATCGGAGAGATTTACCCCGACGGCTGTCTTCAGATCGTGGGTGCGTCTAATCGTCCCCGAACCCGCCGATCGGTCCGGTGGCTGTCATCTGACAGCGGCTGTGAAAGAACCACCACACACGCCGAATGTCATGGCGCAGAAATGCAGTCATAGCGGTTTTAACTTCTGACTGGGGGAGTGGTCCGTGCTTGATCAAAGGGCACTATTGTGAACCACTACATTTATTTATTTATTTAAATTCTTCTCCCCTCTTCCGTTTAGATCGCAAAAAAGACTTGGTGAAGCTGCAGGCCGGGGAGTACGTGTCTCTGGGGAAAGTGGAGTGCGCTCTGAAAAACTGCTCCATCATAGACAACATCTGCGCCTATGCCAACAGGTGTGTACGGTACAGGATGTGGGAATTCCATTCCCGCCTCTGAAGGAACACACGCGATGTGTGCGAAGCATTTCAAGTTACTGGAAACATCAAACGAGTAAAAGTCCCTCTTGAGAGATGGATCTGTTCCAGGTTCAGCTACCGATAAACCAAACTAACTTGATCGTGGTTTGGCTCGAGGTCACATTTCTCACTCGGGTTGAGATCACAACAGGGAACCGGTCCCGGTGCTTCTGTTTTGAGACGCCTCACCTCTTGTTATGTGTGAGGCCACCTGACGCTGCTCCAGACGCCACGTTGCCGTTTCAACAGGGCTCTCTCTCTCGTTTCTGGGAGCCGGTGGCCAGAAAAACAGCTTTTCTGTAGCTCTGAGTGCTTTTTGTACACAAGATGTTGGACAAATATTTGTCTCCTTTCTTGTCTTCAAATTCAACGCGGCAGTGGGAGATGATGCAGTAGAGCTCGCAGCATCGATGAGTAACCAACACAATTCATATATAGCTATGATTGTACTAGGGGGGGGGGGGGTCTTTAGATTTCTCAAAATCATATAAACTGTCTAGAGAAATAATTAAAAAAAGGTTCACAGTTCATTTCAGTCCCCATCGATGATCGACATGGGATGTTCATACTTTTTTTATTTTTTATTATTATTTTAAATGTATTATCGTCGTTTTAATCATCCAGTCCTTTGTATTTTTTTTGTACCTCCTGCCATTAATTTGGTCATCTCAGTATCAACTTCTTAACCTCCCCGTTTTAAACATGATATTTTATTAATATTGCATCATCACCCCAGTCCCGCTGCAGGCTAAAGTATATAAATAACTTATCGGTGATATGAAATCCAGATATCTGAGCAATACCGGATGTTTCGGCTTCCGTCGGCGCTCGCACCGTAAATCCAGCTTCTCTCAGCGATTTTCTGTTGAACTATTTCAACTTGTAAATTTTGTATTTTGAAAGCTGCTTCAATACGACTTGAACCGGTTTTGCAAACTGATTTTGCAGATTTATTATCATCCGTCGTCTTTTATCAAGCCTGTTTTGATTCCGCGCGCTTTCAGTGACCAGAACTACGTGATCAGCTTCGTGGTTCCCAACCAGAAGAGGATGACGGATCTGGCCAAGCGGAGAGGCATCCTGGGGGCGTGGGAGGAGATCTGCACCCACCCGGACATGGAGAGGGAAGTCCTGAAGGAGATCAAGGAGGTCGCTGCTAACAGTAAGAGGACATTAAATACCGCCACTTTTACGCAGACCTCTTAATCCTGTCCGTATCTTTTTATTAATCAAGCTTCGACGGCTTTCTCTCCTCTCCTCCCCAATTAGTTAAACTCCAACGATTCGAGATTCCCGTCAAGGTACATCTGAGTTCGGAGCCGTGGACCCCGGAGACGGGCCTCGTCACGGACGCGTTCAAGCTGAAGAGGATGGAGCTGAAGAACCACTATCTCCACCACATAGAGAGAATGTACGGGGGCAAATGACGCCGCTCCTCCGCCGTCACCATAACCACTGTAAATAATCCTCCCGGTGGGCACCCACGTGGATTTGCGTACCAAAGGTGTCTAAATGAGAAGAGGGGGAAAAAAAAAAAATGTCTTGGAACAAAGGAGCTGTCGATGGTTGTAGCTGTTGATCCATGTGTCCTGCTTTCTATTTATTTGTGTGGGCGCCGCCGCTGCACTCGAGCGACCGCTTTGATTCCAGGAAAAAGAGCCGAGACCGCACATAACTGCCATCCACTTAAATCTGCCGGACCTCACGTTTGTAGCCGACTTTAAAAAAAAAAAAAGGAAAAGCGCCACTGTTCCTCCTCACTCATGTGATGCTGATGCTTTGCTGTCACTTCAATAGAAAATATGAACTGTATTCATCAGGGAGGCTTGTATTGCTTTTTCTTGTGGTGTGGGGGGGGGGGTAAATTTGAGTACTAATATTACGGTGCCTTAGTCTGCAGTCCCTGTGTAGTCGAGCAGAAGTAAGTGGCATCTAGTTAAAAAAACAAAAGCTTTGCTGCCATGTTGTTTTACTTGAAGAAACGGCTCCCCATCCAGGTGGGAGGTGTCCACTGACGCCCAGCATATGGAATCAACACTCGTGATCACGTCTCCTCATCCACCTCCACTTCCTTGTGATGTTTCATTTTTGCTATTTGTGTCGATTTATTTGGGAAGTTAAGACCAAAATGTGACTCCATAAATGACTCAGGAATACAAGCTAATGTTTTAATATATAAAAGTTGTCCAATAGCAGGTTTACTTGTATAGGAAGGCTTTTTTGTGTATTTATTTAAGAGCAAGCATGTTTTGGCTACTAACAAATTGCGAAAAATGCTAACTTTGCATTAGCTGGTCGGCACGTGTCGTAATAATGTGTGTGTGTGTTACTTCAGTTCCTGGGTTAATGTTCAATTTGGTGAAAGGGTTATCTGAAGTCTGTTTTCTATGTATTTATCAAAGTGTTGATAGATTTGCGTCATTTCAACTATTTAAAGACACGTTGACGGTTGTTTGGTGATCCTGTGCATATTTATCTCCATTATGATCACATGCCTTGTTCAAGATTTTCAGAATAAACTTATTTTTTTTTGTATTTTGTGGTGTATTACATTTTTATTTTATTACAAAAACTGGATCCGTATCATCCCGATTGGGCGTTCACACGATTCTTTCGAGAGAAGAGAGCCTCAGTTATTCCAGTCCTGAAATCGGAAACAGTCGCTCGCAATCTTCCAAACAGGCAGGTCATTGTTGGCCGTCGCCTGAGCCGTCAGAAGAAAGTTCTGGTTGAAGAAACGCTGTTTGTTCCCTTCGAACTTCACCGTCCCGCCGGTCACCACCAGCAGTGTGGTCTGACCCTGGGTCGCTTGCTCTGTGAATAAAGGAAGGGAAAAAAGGGGTTTATTGATGAAGGATTAGTGCAACATCACAAGACGAACACCAAGTGCTCGTACGAGTCACTCTGGGACATTCAAGAAGGTTTGTTTTCCCCCCAGGTCCCCAGATTGACCCACTGACCGTGAACGGGCTGACAATCCAGAGTTTGAACTTGGAACTCGCTCGAAGGCAACGACTCAAAGAACTCGTTGAGAGCGTCCTGACCCGATACCGCGTTCCCGTTCCACACCAAGGTCGCCTTGTCCAGGTAGAGTCGGGTCAGGTTCTGGGGGACACAGGTGATCGTTAACACCACCAACCAGAAAGAGTAAACAATGGGCTCAACAGCTGGCACAAAACTAGAGTCTGGAGGCCAATGCAGGAGAATCTGATGACATGTGTTGACAAGTAGAGAGGACACTGCTCTCTGGTGACCAAACTATGTAGCAGGCAACACTTAAGTTACCACAAACATATGGATTTGGACTTCAGTGTCTTTAAATCAATATATATATATATATATATATATATATATATATATATATATATATATATATATATATATATATATATATATATATATATATATATATATATATATATATATATATATATATATATATATATATGTATGTTAACTTAAAGTCTGACGAAGCTCTAGTGCGGTCATACCAATTATTTTGAATACTTATGACAGGGTTCTTACACAATTTGACCAATGGATTTCCATGAGTTTTCCATGAGTTTTCCATGGCTTTAAACCAAATTTCCATGACCAGACTGAAATATCTGTATAAACATGAAAACTGTAGAAAATGTTTCGTATCACTGGCTTGTATTTTGAGCGTCCTTCTTTAAAAAATATATTAATTATTTTAAACTCGGCGTAAATGAACATGTGATTTTAACAAATGTCCATGACTTTTCCCAAACTTTTATGATTTAAGTTGTTTTCATTATTTTTTAGGCCTGGAAATGACCATTTAAAAATTCCATGACTTTTCCAGGTTTTCCATGACCGTACGAAACCTGTTATGATGCATGTCTCCAGAAAAAAAACTCACTCACCCTCCTTTTCTTATCCATGCAGTCGTAATAAATGTTGACAAATTCCTCTGAATACCTGCATGACTGGTCGACATGGGTCCTGAAATCCTAGAAGGGAAAGCACTTATTAAATAGTGTTAAACTATCATTTAAAGTGAACTGTAACGCTCGTGAACGAGGTATCCAGAAAGGTAGCTCACGTGAAAAAACAACGCTACGGTTAGCTCGCTAGCAAAACAACGCGTTAGCTGATGGATTTCAGCGGAACCGCGTATTTAAACTCACCAGCGGGATCGCCATGAGAACAAAAGAAGTGGAGCGGAAAAACACAGGAGATATGGACCGTTATCGGATAGGAGAGTAGGAAATATGTTCAATAATTAAGCCTTTCCTTCCTTGTTCAGTTAGCACGTTTAGCTAACAAGGTGGACATTTTGCATCGTGTATTACTTCCTGCCGACACAAATGTACCTACCAAAATAAAAGCGCATGTGTGATGGTTCAAATGGTATGAAGCCTTCTGACCTCAAACCTACGGCGCATATCTTTATTCAGGGGTCGTACGGTCATGGAAAACCTGGAAAAGTCATGGAATTTTAAAATGGTCATTTCCAGGCCTGGAAAAGTCATGGAAAAAACTGAAATCATGAAAGTTTTGGAAAAGTCATGGAAATTTGTTATATTCACATGTTCTTTTACGTCGAGTTTAAAATAATTGATATGTTTTTGAAAGGAAGACACTCAAAATATAAGACGGCATACGCCAAGTCCAAACAGATAGATTTGCACATAAAGGATAATAGTTTGATTAAAAGAATAAACATTTATATAAGAGTTTCTAAGAATAAATATGTATAGTAATGTTTATTCTTTTAATCAAACTATTGTCTCTCATTCATTTGTTTGATTTAAGGTATATTGTATGCTTTGTAATTCTCATTGTTTGAATACTGCATTTTCAAAAAAATGTAATGTACACCGATATTTCAGTTTGGTCATGGAAATTTGGTTTAAAGTCATGGAAAAGTCATGGAAAAGTCCTGGAATTCCATTGGTCAACATGTGTAAGAACCCTGTTTATTAGGCTAAATCATAACAAACCGAGCGTAGATCTGATTTTTAGACTACTAATTTATCGCCTGTTTTGTGAAACTGTGATGTCACTATGTATCTCAGTGTGGCTAATCAAAAACAGAGTTATCTAGTAGTGTGAAGTCACTAGTATAATTCTCACTGTCACGTGACGCAACTGATAGTCTTTTACTTTGAAAGGGTCACTATGACCAATACGGAAGTAGAGTCCATCA
The DNA here is from genome assembly GCA_036178185.1 of Liparis tanakae. Classification (NCBI taxonomy): domain Eukaryota; kingdom Metazoa; phylum Chordata; class Actinopteri; order Perciformes; family Liparidae; genus Liparis; species Liparis tanakae. Next base: position 23,019,195 of record CM070095.1, on the reverse strand, counting down.
TATCCTGAGTCATTCCCCCTTGTTCAAAACGATCCAACGAAACAACTCCCGGGCAACTCGGCCAACGTTATCTCCTGTAACTCGTTGCTTAAAACAATTTAAACATTTATTAACAATGGAGAACACTGTGTCAAACGTGGAGGTCTGTCACTTTGCGTTCACGGGACAGTTTGAGAAAGTAAAAGAGTGCATCCTGTCGGATAAAGCGCTCGCCTGCAAAATAGACCAGGTAAGAATACACCTTTGTGACATATTCACAGATGCTGAGTGAAGTTTTGCACGTTTTTAACCGACGGCCGTTGTGTCGTCTCAGGACGGACGGACCGCGCTGCACTGGGCTTGTTCCGCTGGACACGCCGACATCGTGGAGCTCCTGCTCGACCTGGCAGTCGATGTGAATCTGCAGGACGATGTAGGCTTAAATGTGCAATGTTCGTATGCATTATTGTTGTACTGCTCATATAGGTGGTGGTTCTCAAATGGGGGCACGTGAGATTTGTTTTAAATATATTTCAAGTGAGCATCACTTTTTTTTTAAAGCCTTTGAAATTCGTTTTTTAATAAATATTTATTTAAATATTAGTGTAAGTGCATGAACTGAATTGTATATATTAAATGCAAAATGCTGCGTATATCTTTTTTTCAACCCCAAATGCTTTGCACTAGTTAGAGGGTACTAGAAATTGGGTGGTGGAGGGGTACAGGCGACCCTGAACGATGATGTAGTCAGTAGTCGTAATGTTGACTCAATATAATTCAATTAAGTCTATTAGATATAGCCCAATATCAGAAATGACTAATTTGCCTCAGAGAGCGTTACAATATAACATACGACATCCCTGACCCAGGACCCATAATCCATAAAGACAATACCCATCTTTATCGATAATATCCATAAAAAGAAAGTATATATCTAATTCATTTTTAAGTGTACACGTCTAGTGTGTATTGAAATTACATTGGCTGCAATTAGGACTAGTTTAGTCTTATAATTAATATGTATATGCAACGATGTAAATGCAGCAATCTAGGTACATTATGGGGATTAACCTAAAGATGTCTTCTGTTAAATTGACGAGGACTGTGATGCGTTGCCTCCCAGGCGTTGTGGACCCCTCTTCACATTGCAGCGTCCGCCGGCAGAGAAGGCATCGTGGGAATGCTGATATCCAAAGGAGCTCAGCTGAATTCAGTCAATCAAAACGGATGCACCCCTCTGCACTACGCCGTCTCCAAAGACCGATATGAGGTGGGACTTGTTTTAATAGTCCTGTATTCGTAAGTGTGTGTTGTGTTTCTTTCGTGTCTTCCTCTACATGTACATATCATGGAAATAACCTCTTGGTTGCAGCTCTAAATGTAATACTTATGTTTGTAGAGTGGCTTTTTCCGATTGCTTTTCTTTAAAGTGGATCACTTTCATGATCATGTTGATTTCAAACATTAGGCGTAAGAAAGCCACACAGAAAGTCAACAACTCTCCTCTTTAATTAACACACTTGTCCCTAACGTGCATCAGTGCGTTGTGGGTAAAGAAGTGTTTAAGCTAAATGAAAAACACCAAGAGTGGTTTCTGTTTATATTTTATTCCAGAGGATATTATTATCTGTGACATATTCTTATCACCTTAGACTGGCATCACTATTATTTTTTTTTAAAAATGCCAACCAATTCAGTCTTGTATTTATATTGATGGTTGCACACTCACACACACGCACACACACACAAATAATATTTAGCAAACCTTTGGATTTTCCTCTTTACTATTAGCTGATGAACGGAAATTTAACCCTACTAATGAGTCCAACGAGGGCATATATTTCTTGTATATCAACTATTAAAATATCTATCTCATTGTTATTTAAAAAAAAATATAGTACACTGTATATATTTAGTATGGAATTGGAAAACAGAAAATGACTTTACATGCCTCATCACTGGAGAGGTCCACACTAGTCGTCTCATTGTAATTGTACTGATCGGATGACGTGACGTTCACTCGTGTGTCAAAACCAAAACAGAACAGGAGCTGAAAATGGGAAGTCGCTGATTTAAAAAATAAATAAAACGGATTAGTTTTCAATGGCATGCGCGTGACACTGCTTCCCCCTCGTTGCAGATCGCCCTGCTGCTGTTGGAAAAAGGATCGGACCCCAACGTCACCGACAAGTACCAGTCCACGCCCCTCCACAGAGCGTCGACCATGGGCAACGTCCGCCTCATCCAGCTGCTTCTCAAACAGAGTGCCTCCACCAACATCCAGGACTCGCAGGGCAACACGCCTCTGTACGTGGGAATAAGTCTTCGTCTAATAGAGCATTGTGGCCACATAGTTTGAGTGTCATCCTGTAGGCAGAAAGTCACAACACACAAACCCCTTAAAGGGCCAGTTAAGATACATCATTTAAAATAATCCTCACTTATTTTTAGTGGTGTCCTTTCAGGGTTCGTACGGTCATGGAAAACCTGGAAAAGTCATGGAATTTTAAAATGGTCATTTCCAGGCCTGGAAAAGTCATGGAAAAAACTTAAATCATAAAAGTTTTGAAAAAGTCATGGACATTTGTTATTATCATGTGTCCATTTACGGCAAGTTTGAAATAATTAATGTTTTTTTTAAAGAAAAAACGTCCAAAATGTAAACCGGCATACGCTCTCAATACGGCAAATTTTCTAAATTGTTCATGTTTATCCAGAGATTTCAGTTTTGTCATGGAAATTAGTTTTTTAATTCATGGAAATCCATTGGTCAACATGTGTAAGAACCCTGCCTTTTAGTAAGTTTGGTTTAATTTGCCTGAAATTTGAGGTTTTTGCCTCTAACCCAATACAAATAAAGTGGTGAATTATTGCTTAGAACATTGAAAATAAAACAATCATTTTCTTTTATCAGCCACCTGGCGTGCGACGAGGACCGCGTGGAGGCAGCCAAGATGCTGGTGGAAAACGCGGCCAGCATCTACATTGAGAACAAGGAGGAGAAGACCCCCCTCCAGCTCGCCAAGGGCGGTCTGAGCAACATCCTCCGTCGGATCGTGGAGGGATGATTCTTCTACTGAACCTAATGGTCACGCTCCGGCTCGAGTCCCCGCCACCGCAAGTCACATCGAGAGAGTTCTCATCCCAGTCAGTCCCCCCCGAGCGGCACGGGAGGACACGTGTAACGGGTGGAAGAAGGGATGGCGTCAAGTAGTACAGTTGGACTGCACTGGGTCGTCAGCAGTGATATTGCCACGACCTTAGGCGTCTCATCAAAAACACTCTCTGGGCCACTAAGTGCGGTCTATCCACTGCAGCCTAATTTCTTATGATCGCTTTCTTTTTACGTTTGAATTATTGCAAAAATGCCCTAATAAAAACAATGGTGTACAGCCTGTTTTTAAGTATGTCTAATGTGTATTTCTCTGTTCTACATGCTGGCATTGGATCCAGCAAAGTTGTTTCCAGCCGGAAGTCGTCCTCAACCTTAGCTCGTCTCCAGGGAGAGTTGATCACAGCATCTAACTGCCTCAATTCTTATAGCTAAAGAAATCAACAGATGTAACAAAAACGATTGAATTCTTAATTTTAAATTGCGAACTTTACCGATTGATGTCTATTGTTCTCGGCTGGTTGAAGTCTTAATTACGAATTCAACCAGCCGAGAACAATAGTTGAGTTCATTCGTGTTTACAGCTTAAATCATGTGGCGTATATATATATATATATATATATATATATATATATATATATATATATATATATATATATATAAAGTAATCATACATAATTGTGTCGTAACTTAGAATAATAGCATAGTAAGAGTAAAAAGTACAATAATACTCTCGGAAACTCAATGTAGTATTTAGTATTTTGAGTAAATTAGTCAAAATATTGTCATTAGAAAAGTACTGGATGGTAACTTTAGTTAATATGTTTTCTGCCACACAAACGTCATGGTATCTACAAGCTGTGTTCATGATAAATAGGCTACACAATATGTCTTGTGAACCATTAAACTAGGGTTTCATACCTAGTTTAATATCCATCTATAATAATAATAATAATAATAATAATAATGCATTACATTTATATAGCGCTTTTAATCGTACTTAAATTCATTTTACATCACATAATTAAAACCTAAATCAAATCAGAGGGATCGCCGCCGCGAATTAAAAAAAACGTTCCAGATGTCACATTGGTCAGGTGGGATGCGCGCGACGAGGTGCGCGCGCATCTCGTTGCTTCCGCTTCCTGGAAGTCTGGACACGACAAATAAACAGTTTCCCTTTAATTCACTGCATTCTTCTGGTGGCGGCATTCGCGGCCAAAGACCCCTTTAAGTTAAAGACTGGAGAAGTCGGCTGTCAGGTAATGTCGGAGGTTTTCCGCTGCGAGTTTGTCAAGTAACTTTTTGACCTTACGTAACGTAGAACAGCCACGCTAACGCAGCTAGCTAACGTCTGTAGCTACGTTAGCTACGGCAGTCTCTTAATCCTTGGTTACTAGTGCCGGTCAAAGTATTTAACCATTATCTCTGCACCGATTAACGTGCTTTCAAGTCATTATATTGCTTTCGTCTGACGGCTTAGCTAATGCATGAGTGTTTGCGTGTGTGCGTGTGTGCGTGTGTGCGTGTACGTGTGCTCGTGTGCTCGTGTGCACGTGTGTGTGCGTGTCAGCTGTATTCGGTGTTTACCTCCCAGAGACTATGGGACTATTGTTCAACGCAAAGCTTCGAGGCCTTTCTGTAATTCGCGGGGGCCCAGTGTTACACCCTCCTCGTTTATACAAGGTAACATAGTAGCTGTAAAACATACCTTTTTAAAACACTCATTTTAGAATGTTACACAAGCCTTTGCTGTTGATCTGGTTACTTATCTCTCTTGAAAGGACATCGACATGTAAAGTTCAAAGTTCAGATCGCTGCTCAACCCAAATTAGTCATTACACAATCTGTAAAAATGGCAGTAGATGGTTGCTCAATAAGCTTTGACGGTGAGCTCACAAGGTACATGTATTTATTCTATTGGCTTTAAATACAGCTGCTTTTAAAAAAAACATATTTTACTGCACATTTATTACTAAAAAAAATCATCTGTAGGCTGTGTGACAGCAATTACAGTCCCTCCACCTGAGTAATATGTACAAGTGAAGGTGTGGTATGCTATCCCGTGATGTGATATCTGTGTTTGTCCTATTGCATAGTGTTAGTTCTTGCACCACACGGGACACACACACACCCTGTTGCGGAGCACTGGGCCATGCCCATCCCACTGGTGCCCATCCTTCACATGGAGCATGCCTCCGATGTGATTCTCTTAAAGGCACAGTGACCCTTCAGGGAACCTAAATGGGCTGATGCCGGGCTCTCTGGTCCCAGTCAGAAATCTATTCAACCACAGAATAGTCAGACTGCTTTTTAACCTTTTGGGGGAGTAATGTATGTTATATTATTTGTATTGTAGGTTGTTAGCTACTTTATTTACGAGCAAGAGGTGCGTTACATCTAAATAAATATCCTCCTAATTCATACAGTATATTTTCTTCTTTCCGTTTTGTCTACAGTAATTCTCTCATCAAGTACCACTCTTCAGTTTCCTGCCGGGCTCCATCATGTGTGATCTCGGGCGAGACAGCGACTTGGAGACGGACCACTACATGGCGGATTATTCCCAGATGAACGGCCGCCTAGACTCATTCCGCGGCTCCAGTTTGGCCCAGCTGGTTCCAGCAGAGAACTTGGCCCGGGCCGGTTTCTACTTCACCGGCCCTGCCGATCGTGTCCGCTGTTTCAGTTGCCAGAAGACGGTGGAAAACTGGTGCAGGGGAGACGCACCTGTGGAGAGACACAAAGAGGTCGTTGGGGAATCGTAATGAAAATCGCACGGCGTGAACTTTAGTTGTTGTTTTCAACCTGTTCTAAGTTACTTTCCCCCTATTTATAACAGGTTTCCCCATCATGCAGCTTTCTCAGCTGCACCCACCGCACCAACTTCAACCTCAGATGTGAAAACAGGGTGAACAACGGCTCCATGTACAACGAAGAAGCAGAAGACATGGAGTATCGCTTGAGGACGGGAGAGGTGGTCGATGAGTCCACCTACCCGATGGCCCCTCACATGAGAAGTGAGGAGGCCAGGCTTCAGACCCTCTCTTCTTGGCCCTCTACTGCTCCTGTGAGACCCCGAGATCTGGCACAGGCCGGCCTCTACTACCTGGGCGTGGGCGACCGGGTGCAGTGCTTCTGCTGTGGTGGCATGCTGGCTGGTTGGGAACCGGGGGACGCCGCCTGGGCGGAGCATACCAAACATTTCCCCTACTGCTTCTTCATCCTCGGGCACGATGTGGGCAACGTCCCATTCCAGGGGGGTACAGACGATAGCGGCAGCAGACAACATGCAAACGCTCGCGTCCCTATGGGGAGGTTGGAGGAGAGGCTTAGCAGCTTTACAGGCGTCTTGCACCCCATTGACCACGAGAGGCTAGCCACAGCTGGCTTCTACAGTGCAGGTACAGCACATATGACTTTTGAGTGAACTTTGACTTATTTCAATGTTTTCTCGGGTATTTCATCACAGCTGTGTGTGTGTGTGTGTGTGTGTGTGTGTGTGTGTGTGTGTGTCCTTCCTTCCAGGGCTTGGAGGAGACAAGGTGTTGTGTTTCAGTTGTGGTGGCGGCCTGAAAGGCTGGCAGCCTGAAGAAGACCCATGGGAAGAACATGCCAAACATTACCCTGGGTGAGGACGACCATGACGGTCTACTGTATTAACATAGTTCGATACGCATTTGACTTTCTTTTTTTTGTTACTGCGGCAGTTTATTTTGTTTTAATAAAATCAAGTTGTTGTTTGTTTTTTTAATCAGATGCAGCTTCTTGCTAGCAGAAAAAGGACAAGAATTTGTCAACACTATCCAGCTACAAGACCCACGGCGGAATGGAGCTGTAAGCATCCGGTGCATTTAGGATTAACTGGGTGGCTGTTGAGTTGGCAAATAATTTGATTATTGGAATGCAAACAAGAAACTGCAAACCACTATTTGTTTACATGTGACACATGTGGCATGTGTTGCTTTAAGACAGAGAGTTATTATATTTTTATATATATGTATAATTTGTTTTAATATATATCAATATTTATGTATATATATATATATATATATCATTTTAATATTTTTTTAGTAAATTTTTTAATTTGTATATTTTAATATATAAATTGTATTTATTTATATATTTAGAAAGACGTATGTTAAGATGAAAGGAATGTTAATAATCAAAATAGTGCTCACATATCTTCAGAAATTTAAGGGATACAACTCTTTTCTAAAGCAACGCTCACATGCCTGCATGAACTTTTCAATTCATCTTAATCTAGTGTGAGGCTTCAATCTGAATTAGGCGTGCCAGTACTTTAGATATGTTCCAGAAGTAAAGCTTTCTTTAATACATTGTTTTATCAAATGTTTATGTTTTACTCTCCCTGTTGTGCCGTGGCTCAGCGAGGACACATTGTCCTTTGGAGCACAGAGGAACGACTTTTGTAAAATATATGTTGTATGCATTTCAAGGACACGGACATATTTTGTGCCCCCCTATCTCAGACACTTTAAGAGGGAATTTCTTTGCAGCATGTATGGATAACCAAGAAGTCCACGTACATTTAGATGTTGTTTTGACACGCACTTGAGGAATCTTGAACTGCAGTGACGCTCACGGGTCTCACTCTGCTTACGATATTTACATGAGAATACTTCACGTACTACATGTAATGTATGCTGTTCTCTGGACATGTATACACACTTTGGCTGCTGCCTGAATCAATGTCACAGAGTCTTTTCTTTTACTCGCATTATTCAGAAAATAACTGGGACGATGTTTGTTTTCAGGCTTCATGTCGTCCGAATGAATTTTCGGGAGAAGGGAACGGTAACTAGGCATTTAATATTACTCTATATAATAATAAAAATAATTGTACTGCATGTCAAGAAAATGTACTGTATACTGGTAATTAATAAACATAGTGTGACACTGGAACGAGTACCTGTGTGCGATGACGGCTCCTCTCTGTGTTCAGAGGTGCTGCAGTCGGCCATGGCTCAGAAGGCCATTGAGACGGGTCTGGAGCCCAGTGTGGTGGAGAAGACCATCTTGGAGAAGATCGACCAGACGGGCTCCGGCCACTCCTCCCTGGAAGAACTCATGGAGGATTGTCTCAACAACTCACAGGAGCTAGGTAGGGATATTGACTACATTAAAAAAGGCATTTTTACAACCCATTTGTATCTCTACCCTCACACTCTCTTTTACATTTTCTTTAGATGAGGACCCGCTGAAGAAACTGCGGGAGCTGCAAAGGGAGAAACAGTGCAAAATATGTATGGACAGAGATATTGCCATCGTCTTCATCCCGTGCGGACATCTGGTCGCCTGTAAGAAGTGTTCGGAGTCGCTCGTCAAGTGTCCGATCTGCTGCGGAGCCATAACGCAGAAGATCCAGACCTACATCGCATAAAGGGGAATCTCAGACTTAACGTCAATGCTGCTTTGTCACTTTCTTTATAGTGTTGTATTTTAATACAAAATGTAGATAGCCTGTAATATATTTAAGGATCATGTTGTTGTATGATAATAAAAGTGAGTAATTGCCCAGAGGCTATAATATTTTCACAATCACTAAAATGGTAAATAGATGTTAATATAAGATGGGGTGATACTGTACATAGCTGATGTTTTCTATTGGCCTTTAATGGGTACTCCAACGTGTTGATTCACATTTAAGATAAATTGCAAGTTTGCAACACTATCTTGCCTGAGGTGCCTTTTCTCTAGGTTCATGTTCTTGTGTCTCATTGTGTTTTATTTTTATAATCTCTTTGACAGTGGTATTTGCACTTAACATGGGAAGTGGTGTCCTTTTGTTTCATTAACTTGCGCCTCCCCCTCATATATTTAGTGTGGCGTACTTATAGACTCAGTTTTCTCATTGTGCTCTGTAAAGGTAGATCATTAATCCATCAAATTCTTTGTAACTGACCAAATCAACTGTAGTGTTAGGCCTATATACAATCATACCCTGCAATGAATCAGTGTTGTGTGATGTTATTTGACCATGCCAACATGCAATCTGTTGTCATAAAGAGTGAATAAATTGTCATTTTTGGACTTGGGGAAAATGCTTTTCTTTGACTACTACACTACAACTGGTTGGATGAGGCGTAAAGAGGAGGCCAGATCAACCTCGTTCCACACGCAGAGGGTTGGCTTTACTTTTCCTTTCAGTTATTTCAGTTTTACTGACTATATAACATTTTATCTGCTAGAAGCACTCCCTTTTCTTTGCTGTGCTACTTTGAGAACGGCAATATCTCTCAATGAGTTTTTTTGAGATATGGTCTTAACGGGGCTAAATGAAACAAGATTAAATGAAATCCCCGTTTCAAAAAATTCATTCATATGAGTTAACGGTCACGCATACTGGGTTGAAGCTGGACCATGGTGGTAATGAGCGCTGTCCTTCTGTACACATGACATCTATTGCACCTGTCCATCCTGGAGAGGGATCCTCCTCTGTTGCTCTCCTGAAGGTCTCTTCCCTTTTTTACCCCATAATGGTTATTTGGCAGTTCTTCCTGATCAGATGTGAGGCTTTGGGAGAGGGATGTCTATGTGTACAGACTGTAAAGCACTCCGAGACTAATTTGTAATTTGTGAAATTGAGCTATACAAATAAACTGAATTGAATAATAATAATAATAATAATAACTTTATTTATATAGCACTTATAAAAACAAGGTTTACAAAGTGCTCTACTGATTACCAAAGCATAAACACAACTTAAATGGCGGCAAACAAAAAGGACCATACCATAAAAGCATTGAATACAACTAAACCAAACAAATAGCCAATTAAAATAAAAACATAAAAGGACGACATCACTTAAAAGCAGTTCTATAAAAGTGGGTTTTAAGAATATACATGATCGTTTCTATTACTTGCATTCAAATTAAATGGGATTAGAGTCAAGTTAGTATTCTCCCTAAATAGTTGAAGTTAAAGCTTGTAGCAGAGCAGAATACCACACGACGAAGACACGCTGGTCCTACGGTGCAGTGCTCCTCCGTGACCACTAGGGGCCAGCACGTCTCCCGTGTCTCTCCTGCGGCGCGCCGCGGCCGCTAGGTGGTAGCTCTGCACCAGGATTTCCTCCTCCCAGGTCGTCGAAACAACAAACCGAACTACGGAGCAAGCGGGGTGAGAGAACGTCCGAAACCGCCTCTGACCGCGACTTTTAAACTCTTTTTTTTACAGATTTGCAGTGGGATTCAGTCGGACGCTGTGTGCGAATAGTAAAAGTTACGATTCGGCCGGGACTACATTTTTTACAACAAGGTAAGTTAGCTGTAAAATGGCGGAGAGCTATCTGGAAGTTAGTTGATTTGTATTTTGCTAGCCGGGCTAGCTCCCGACGAGCCCTGAGCGCGGATGCCTGAACCAAGTCGCCTCGCTAGCTCGCGCTTCGCGGCTACTTCGGTTGTTAGCAGCCTGACGACCTGGGTTTTTTTGGCACAGTGACGCAAAAATATTTACTTCACAGCTCAAAGAAGGGTTTTAATGTTCCGAGCAACTTATGTGCACTTTATATTTGTAAACAAAGTGTTTGTTGCTTATGCAATACGGCGCTGAAACTCCCGAGGCAAGATGGAGGACGCAAGGACGTGATGTTTTTTTAGGTAACGTTAGCCGTTAGCTGTTAGCGTAGCCCATCATTCGTGATTATTATCGGCTGCTTAATTGCCGCACAGCGCTGTATGTTTTGAGCATTTGCTTTATCTGCGCACAAGCACCGGGGCTCGGCTGGTTCGGAGCCGGAAAGCGGTCATTGTCCTCGGAAACATCGGCTGAGTATCGTTATTGTGTACTTAGCCCGTGTTAGCATGCGCTAGTACAGTAGGGGTTGGCGTTGTTGTGTTTATTATGGTGCGATTGGCGCGAGGAATCGCTCGCACTGCACGCGTCCGTCGCCCTCGAGTTCGTTCGGCGGTTCGAACGAAGAGGGCGCGCGAAGCGGCAGCTCGCTTCCCCCCGCGAGCTGACGCGTTCGTGGGGGAGAGGAGAGGAGAAGAGGAGAGAGGGAAAAAAAAGGGAGCGAGCTCCCGGCGCTAGCAGCTAGCGACGCACCGGTGTCAATTTTGACAGGAGCCGACGGAGAGCGCCGCCGCGGCGGTGTGGCGCGGAGGGAACGGAGCGGGGCGACTTCTGTGCGACCGTTGGGTCGATGGAACGCCGACCGTTGGGCTGTTTTTCGCGGCTCCGTTTGATCCGACGGCGTCTATACTCTCGCTCCGCGGTAACAAGTTTACGAGATACGCGGACCAATTTGGCGCCACTTTTTTCAGTCTACACCCATAGATTCCCGTCGTCTTGGCGTCTCCCTCGCTATTAAGGAAACAAGCGCCGTGGCTCGGTCGCCGATCGATACACATCCCCGTTAAATGAAAACTCTCGCATACATCACTGCCTCCGTGCACCGGGACGTGTCGTCGTACCTACGTTGACTTTAAGGGGGGCATTTGTTACTTAAATCGTTGTGTACAAGCTACTGAAATGTAAGATGTGGGCCATCGTGTGCGTGATGTTGTGAGAGAGAACCCCGTGACTGAAATTACACCTGATTTTTATATCTGACCTTTTCATTGAAAGACTTCTCACCACCCATAAAACGGCCCTATACCGCTAGTATTGTTTTATTAATGTGTATTTTTATTATTATTTAGGAACACGATTGACACACAGGCGCCCCCGGAGAAGGTATATGATTGGTATCGTTCAAGTTGAGCTTTTAAGGACTAAGCATATGATGTGCTTTCATTGTCTCCATAACCCCCCCACAAACATGCATTTCTACGTGTTCCTGAATTATGGATAATGACATAATCCTAATTTCTGAATGTCTCGGCTTCCCTCTTTGATGTATGTAGCACCGATTTACACATCACAACCATGCAATAGTTTTTTTTTTGTGGCCTGCAGTATCTTGTTGATGTTGATACTGTCTTTTGATTGGTCGAGATGTGTATGGGGCGGATAAGGCAGCGCCATATTTGGCCATTGGGGAAGACGCTCCAATGTTCCTCGTGTGACGTCTGCACGTCGAGGGGAGCAGAGAAAGGGAGGGAGCCAATGGCTAGACAGCTGAGCGTGACAGCAGCATTAGTGTACGCCCACTGTTACCATGTGAATCCGTTTTTTTTCTCTCAATGGCATCATATAAACATTTGCTCTCGACAGATGATGTGCTATCTGCTAACATGTGCATATTTTTATACTTGCAGCAAATATTACTTCTACTGTGTTGGAATGATTGTGCATGTGCACATCTGCATAAATGACATGTTGTAAATATCTATTCTAGGTCACATGCAACCTCTCCGCCCGCCTTGCAACTTCTGAGGATCTGAAGCCAGTCATAAGTTTAAGTTATACAGAAGATGTTACAGAAATGATAGCAGCACCAGAAATACCATCAGAGTTCTCCTTTACTCAGTAAGTTCTTCCTCCCACGTCACATGTTCTGTAAGAGTTGTGCTTGGTATGATTTCTTTCAAATCTAATAATTACCTATGTCCACCAGGGATACAGACACCCGATTCTCTTCAGACACAGACTTCTCTGAGGATATCGATGGAAGGAGTACGACCTCAGCGAAAGGAAAGGTACAGGAAGCACACATGTCAGAGCACCCTGGTCGAATACCACAGTATTACTTTTATTGGTTGCATTACATCTCATTTAGCTTGTATTCTCTGCTATTATGCTCCCTCTTAAACATTTAGTCACGGTATTCTTTTCTGTTCCAGGGTGGAAAGAGGGGGAAGAAAGCAGCAGGGGAGAAAGGCAAAGGAGGGAAGGGAGCCGGCCGGTTAAATGGCCACCACCAAGAGAACGGCATGGAAAACATGATGCTGTTTGAGGTGGTGAAGCTGGGGAGGAGTGCAATGCAGGTATGAATGGCCAGATATTTAAAATGTGCAACACTGTAATAAAACAATAACAGTTTCTTCAGTCGCATGAAATAACTAGCGGGCGTTCTTTATTGACTTCATGTTTTTTTATTGCATATCTCCCTCTTTTTTTTTTAGTCTGTCGTCGATGACTGGATTGAGTCTTACAAAAACGACAGAGATATGGCACTACTAGATCTCATAAATTTCTTCATCCAGTGCTCGGGATGTAAAGGTATGTGTGCCTGTTTAAGGTATCTGACTCTTTTTTTAAATGCATTAAGGAAAACATTTGAAAAAGCATCTTTTCCGACTATATCTGGATTAAAACACTGATTAGCACTTCAGTGGCACTTAAATGTCTCTTTATTGTGGTACTTTTGTAGTTCGACGATGTTGAGGAAATGTTACTTTCTGTATTCTTGTTGTTCTTAGTTTGTAATCTAGGTTGATGCACTTATTGTAAGTCGCTTTGGAAAAAAGCGTCTGCTAAATGACTCGTAATGTAATGTAATAATCTGCGTGACCTAAAGGAAAACTACTCAGACATATTTGGTACTCCTGTCCTCGAGGTGGTGTTCTTGACCGTGCATTGAACGGTCCGTCTAACCCCTCTGTGCATCAGGTGTGGTCAGCGGAGAAATGTTCCGCAACATGCAGAACTCTGAGATCATCCGGCGAATGACGGAGGAATTCGATGAGGTAACTTTGTGTTTTTTTCATTATAATCATTACCATATTCACAACAAATCTCTCGTGTGAAATTTAACATCAATCATCACATTTAGTAGTATTTTACTTGCCAAATGCAATAGAACTGGCTGCCTTTTTTTAATGCAGCGTAGAGATGCCAAATTGCGGTTGCGTTGCGTCATTGCATTGACCGGCGTTCTTCCCTCTGCAGGACAGCGGCGACTACCCTCTCACCATCGCCGGGCCCCAGTGGAAAAAGTTCAAATCCAGCTTTTGTGAATTCATTTCGGTGCTGGTGCGCCAGTGTCAATACAGTATCATCTATGATGAGTACATGATGGACACCGTCATCTCCCTTCTCACCGGACTATCAGACTCTCAAGTCCGAGCCTTCAGACACACCTCAACACTGGCAGGTAAGTGGAGCGCTGTCTGTATTTATTTAGGTGTGTGTGTGTGTGTGAGAGACACAGTAGAATGCCCGCGATACATTGCAGTAATTTACGTGTTCTTTAAGCACAGTTGATTGCATTTGGCAGCAGTTAGGACGTCTCTGGGGGGCATTCAGGGTTCGTATGGTCCTGGAGAACCTGGAAAAGTCATGGAATTTTTAAAATGGTCATTTCCAGGCCTGGATAAGTCATGGGAAAAAAAATTAAATCATAAAAGTTTGGGAAAAGTCATGGAAATTTGTTATGATCACGTGTTCATTAATGCCGAGTTTGAAATAATTAATATGTTTTTTTAAAGAAAGACGCTCAACATATTAGCCGGCGTACGCTCTCAATACACAAAATGTTCTAAATTGTTCATGTTTTTACCGAGATTTCAGTTTGGTCATGGACATGTGGTTTAAAGTCCTGGAAAAGTCCTGAAAATCCATGGGTCAAAATGTAAGATCCCTGGGCATTGTGCCGAACCTTTTGGCGGTAGTGTTGCAAGTTATGGATATTATGAATATAACTACTGATAAAGCCACAACGCTCACAGGTGTCCTTGTAAACGTCGAATACACCTTTTGTCATTAAGTGCCCATGTAGGAATAACAAAGCAGATTTAGCCGCTAAAATGAAGTGTTGAAGGCAGATGAGTTTCTCCTACAATCGGTAATGAAATGCCAAGATGATTTCATACAGCTGCATTGTAATTCTTTGTCATGTAATTGAGCGGGTGGGTGGTGTGACCACAAAACATTCATGTAATGTGTCAAGGAAACCATCTTTTTCATTAACTGTCAACGGCAAAGTGCTTTTGTCGGGTTTATGTTGTGATGCCGTCGGGTCGGGCCCATCGGAGCTGTTTTTAGACGGTTGTATTGTGGGTAATAATAAGTCTGCAGCTTTTTATTCCTAGTTTGTTTCCCTCGTATCATTTCAAACGTATTCCCATCCAGGGTTTTATTCATAAAAGGATAACATATAAATCAATTCCAATTTCCTTTTTAGGTCGACCACTTTTAATATCGGAGCGCGTTGCTTTGCAACAGATTTTTATTTCATCCATTAGTTTATTTTTAGCGATGGGGATCTTTTGAGTATTTTCCGATACCGGTGCTAAAACGGAGCTGTTGCCTAAACACGGCCTGAACCGATACTTAACATTTTTTTTAAAGCACAAAAAGGATTAAAAATGACTTCTTCAGGCCATATTCTAAAAACTGATATCAGACTGTCACTCTCGAGCTACGAGCTAGCTTAAACATGGCTATAATGCCTCATTTATTATTTGTCGGCCCACTTTTATAAATGTAAGACTTGCAATCAACGTTACGTACTAATCTGAGTTGAGGCTGCTCTCGTCGTCATCGGGCCCCACGTTTTTAGGGGGACCGGTCTCCCCATCGAAGGTGACCGTTCGGTACCCGACCCGAGAAAATTACAACAGTTTAAGTCGGGTGAAGTCCCACACGTGTGTGTGTGTGTGTGTGTGTCGTGGACCAATTATTAAATACTACATTAAAGCGTTAGTGTTGTTTGAGGATTCTTCTCATTTCTTGATGTAACTTGTGTTTCTTTGGCAGCCATGAAGCTGATGACAGCCCTGGTGAATGTAGCTCTGAACCTGAGCATCAACATGGACAACACTCAGCGGCAGTACGAGGCGGAGAGGAACAAGATCCTGGCCAAACGGGCCAACGACCGGCTGGAGTTGCTTCTGCAGAAACGCAAAGAGGTGAGAGTGGCCACATGGCAAGCTGCTGTCTATTGTTGAAAATAAACTCGCTGACCAAAGCACACACCGTTTTGCATTTAGAGATGCCGATTGGATGATGCAGGTGACCGTAAGCCGGGGTTTAGTAGAAACTTTATCAGAAAGGCGCAGGCTTTTTTAGGTATGTGTTTTAATGCTGTGGTATTTGTTGACGTAGTTGTAAAAGCCTGTAGAGTTGTGGAAGATGAGTTTCACTGGCACTAGCATCGGGAGGGTGTCCTCCACAGCGCTGCAGAGAGCGTCGCTTTTTGCTAGCAAATGTCACGCATTTCTATTATTCTCATGTAGGTAAAACCTTTTAATGCAATAACCTTTTTTATAAAGCTAGCTTTTTTATTCTAGCTACTTGTTTTTGTTGTCGTTTTCGTTAAACTAATATCAGTTAGCTTACGTGACAATGCTGTTCCTGCCACTAGTAGATGATAAATATTAGTATTTTTACCCGCTTGAAAAAGTGGCTGTTGCAAGAAAATAGGAGTGAGTTGTTTAATTTACGATTTTTACTGGACTTCTCAAGTGCTTATATCGGTGGTTCTCAAACTGGGTCGCACCCCTCTAGTGGGGCGCAGTGGTATTACAAGTGGGACATGCAGAAAGACCTTTATTGGGAGTACACTGACTAAAACTCACAAATAAATTATTGGGGACATGCCTGGACCTTCGTGTAAATGACTTGCTACATCCTACTTCAGCTTTTCTGCTCTTGCCCTTCAAAACAAAAGCTCATCATTGAGCATGTATTAAGAGTGGCTGTATAAAAAAAAGAGCTTTTAATTGGAAACGGGTTCATTTCAGCAAATAATGCTGATTTCACTTTTTCACAAATCGCTTGTTATTGTTGTTTTTAAAAGATATGCAGTGTAAAACTCTTTATTGCTAAATATTTGAACTGGTTTTGTTCAGTTTTACACAGGTTTCACTTAATTGTTAATGACGACTGCTTGAAAGACGTATAAACACCTTTTTTCTTAGAAAAAAGAAAGTAAAAATGTGCTTTTATTTTAACGTTAACTCTTTCTGTGCCGTCTGTTCGCTCTCCTTCGTGCTTTTGATCTTTGATAAAGTAACATGGGATATGATATTAAATGGATTTATGTCATAATATTAGAGACATTTGCTTATATACATATATATTTCTAGAAATGCATGTCCAACATCTTTACACTCTAATCAAAAAATAATCGAATGCACAGACGGTTTGACAATATACTCTGGAGTAGTTTCAACTATAGAGTTTTGGCTGCAGCCAGAGTTACGGCCACGATGCCGATGGGTTTGACACCCCTCCTGTAGCGCAATAACACGCCGGAAGCTCTGCGAATGAAGTGATGTTTTTTATTGCGTTGCTGAGGCCAACGCTCATTTAATAGTGCACCCCCCCCCCCCACGCTCTCTCCTGCCAGACAAAGTAACTGGCAAGTGTGATGTAGTTCATTGACTGCTTTTAATTGTGGTATAAAGAGGGCATAATATAAATAAAAAGCCTTAATGGCGTCCTACACATTAACATTATGCAGGTTACATTTAGCGACATGATATTGTATCTGCAACCAATCTAGCTGGGCCCAGCGACGCATGTAAACAAATAAGTAATTATGAATCACCGTTTAATAACTTTTATAACAGCCGGTCCCACCGGGCTTCCAGCTGTCGGTTCGGCGTGCGGCTCCACCGCCGCGCGGCGACATCGTTGTCCGTCACTCATCTCGTTACGCTACCGACGTAACGACGCCCCCCTGGCCGCCTCTTCGTCCTCGTCCGTTTAGGCTTCACGTTTGGCCCGGACGAATTAAACTCACATGTTTTTTTTTTGCTCTGCTCTCCCTCTTTCAGCTCCAAGAAAATCAAGATGAGATCGAAAATATGATGAACGCGATATTCAAAGGAGTGTTTGTTCATCGATATCGGTACGGTTTCACTCATTCCACTCGCACAGATCCTCTCTGGGCGTAACCGTGATAATGTCTTTTTGACGCTTTGATAGTAATTCTTTTAAAAACAACATTGTGTTCCGACAGCGACGCGATAGCGGAAATCAGGGCAATCTGTATAGAGGAGATCGGCGTGTGGATGAAGCTCTACAGCGACGCCTTTCTCAACGACAGCTATCTGAAATACGTGGGCTGGACGATGCACGACAAGGTGGGTTCTGCAACATTCCTCTACACACCTAGACGTCTTCGCCTTATTTACCTCGTTGCAGACGCAACACACACTTTCGTTTATGCACATCTCCGCCGCGCTCCTGTTCGTGTGGTCGCACCTGTAGTAAGAGCTGAACTTTCATCCGTGGCGGCTTCGTGACGCCCCATAATTCTCAATTGTATCCGCGCACAACGGCCGACTGAGCAGGTGTCTAATCAGCTGGAATAAGTAGAAACACCTGTATGGGTGTGCTGTTAGAGGCCCAATCAGTAACTGAAGTGTAAACTAATTGTAGCCACAACAACTCTGAACACAGGACTGAAACATCGATTTCTTTCAGGTTTAATAGGCAATCAAATAGAGAGAAAAAAACAGCCGAGCATAGGCTATTAATGTCTTTAAGTGTTGTTTATTTCTGTTCGTCTTGTAAACAAAGAAGGAGAAAGACTGGTCCATGCACGTGGTCATTAACGGTTTTCTGATTCCCTCATTCAGCAAGGTGAGGTACGTCTGAAGTGTCTGACAGCCCTGCAGGGTCTCTACTACAACAGAGAGCTCAATGCCAGACTAGAGCTCTTCACCAGCCGCTTCAAGGTTAGCACCACCTGCTGGACAACTTCGACACTACATCTCCAACTTTAGTGTCTCATACACAACACTGTACTCATGATATATATTATATAAATACATTTATATAAATATGTACATTCATTTAAATATATATTTGTGTATATATATTTGTATATATTTATTAAAAAATACAATTGTATTTATTTATACATTTATTTGTATATATATATATTGATATATATTTTTTAATTCAAATATATATATATATAGTAATTAATTTGATTGGCCTAACATAATTTCACTCGCTACCTAATTGAATCCTTTCTAGTCAAATAGCTCATTAAATCTGTCGTCTCTCTCTCCACAGGACCGTATCGTCTCCATGACTCTTGACAAAGAGTATGATGTTGCTGTGCAAGCAATTAAACTACTCACTCTAGTCTTGAAGTAAGTGGCTCTGCTTTTGTTCTTTTGTATTTAATTAGCTGTTGTTCCAATTTCAGTTATCCATAGTCTATGCGCCAAGGGCATAAAGTGTGTGTGTGTGGCTTCAGAGCTTTAGTGGACTGACTGTGTGTTTGCCTCTGCAGTAGTACGGATGAGGTCTTGACCCCCGAGGACTGCGAGAGCGTCTATCACTTGGTCTACTCGGCACACAGGCCCGTCGCCATCGCAGCTGGAGAATTCCTCTACAAGAAGTACGTCAGACATGCATCCAGTGAGGACGAGTTCAGGAAAATGAATTTAGAGGCGGATTGGGGACGAAGAGTAGATCAACCCTGGGAGAACCTAGTCTTTGCTGACTGCCAGTGGTTTTATTTGTCACCGTGCTGCAGTGAACTGCAGGCGATCTGTGGTGCATTACAGTTGGGTGTGGTCACCGCTTCAACAGGGTACACCTCTTACCCCATCTGAGTGATGTAAGGTTGGAGGGAGGAAAAAAACGCGAACATCCAACTCTAATTTTTAACGTGTTAATCCGTCTCTTCTCGGTTCATGATACTTAGTTTGTGCCTTGCTGCTCCTGCAGCAGGAGAATTCTGCGTTGCCTTTTGGACGACTCCAAACTAATATTTGATGTGCTCCCAAAGATTGTTCAGCCATCGGGAACCAGAGGAGGAAGGCGCCCCAAAGAGGAGAGGCAGACAAAGCCCCACTGCCAACCTCATTAAGACCACTGTCTTCTTCTTCCTGGAGAGTGAGGTATGTTATGAGGCCACTTTTACTTTTACTCTCACACACACGGCTCCACTTTCTGTCTTTTTTATTGATGGTCTGTACGCAATGAAACTATCCGTCCTTCATGTGTGTGAACATTGCTCTCTCCCCGTAGCTCCATGAGCATGCGGCGTACCTGGTGGACTCTCTCTGGGAATGCGGTCCAGAGCTGCTGAAGGACTGGGAGTGTATGATCAGCTTACTGCTGGACGACCCGCTGCCAGGAGAAGAAGGTACCTGGTCGCTCGTGTTGTGGCTCCGGGGCACGAATGTGACGCAGGTCATTCTGATGTTTTTTTTTAATTTATTTTTGCAGCTCTTACAGACAGACAAGAGACGGCGTTGATTGAAATCATGCTGTGCACCGTGCGCCAGGCGGCTGAATGCCACCCACCTGTTGGACGAGGCACAGGGAAGAGGGTAAGAGAAAATGAACATATAGTAAACTTAACATTAAACAACTTAACTTTCTTATTTTTTTGACATGCATGCAAACTATCTGTGAGTACAACCATTTGATTGTCTTGATCTCATCATCAGGTGATGACAGCAAAAGAGAGGAAGACTCAGATGGATGACAAAACCAGAATAACGGAGCTGTTTGCTGTGGCGCTGCCCCCTCTACTGGCCAAGGTGTGTTACTGCAGGCTCTGCTCTGGGGGCTGTTCGTCTTCAGCCTCGTGGTCGTGAATCACAGACGCGTGACGTTGAATGTTTGCTCCCTGCAGTACGCCGTGGATTCGGAGAAGGTGACGAACCTGCTGCAGCTGCCTCAGTATTTTGACCTGGAAATTTACACCACGGGACGGCTAGAGAAGGTAAGCCGCCGAGCAAATGAGGGAAACCTGGAAGCTGTTGACGCAACGTAATGCTGAATTAATTTGCGTCTTCTCTTCCCCTCGTCCAGCACCTGGAGTCCCTGCTGCGTCAGGTCAGGGAAATCGTGGAGAAGCACACGGACACCGAAGTCCTGGAGGTGTGCTCCAAGACGTACCACTCGCTCTGCAACGAGGAGTTCACAATATTCAACCGGGTGGACATCGCCCGCTCCCAGCTGCTGGACGAGCTGGTGGACAAGTTCAACAGACTACTGGAGGATTTTCTACAAGAGGTAGGGGGCGACGTCGTCACTCGTGCGTGTTCTGACTCTTGCTGTGCCTCTTAAAGCCAGCAAGGAGACTCGTCTCGTGGCGAAGTTATCCTACGAGTCTCAAACTGGGTTGACTTGATTTCCAGGGTTCGTACGGTCATGGAAAACCTGGAAAAGTCATGGGATTTTAAAATGGTCATTTCCAGGCCTGGAAAAGTCATGGAAAAAACTGAAATCATAAAAGTCATGGAAAAGTCATGGAAATGTGTTATAATTCCGCCAGTTTAAAATAATTCGTATGCTTTTTTTAAAGAAAGACGGTCAAAATATAAGCCGGCGTACTCTCTCAATATGCTAAATGTTCAAAAGTGTTCAGTTTGGTCATGGACATTTGGTTTAAAGTCCTGAAAAAGTCATGAAAATCCATTAGTCAAAATGTGTAAGAACCCTGGATTTCCCATTAAGGGCTGCAGTGTGTCGGTGTTCAGACAAATGTTTTTTTCATAATCAGAATATTCAGTTATATTGTAAACTCGCGTTTGTCCTCGATGGCTCCGTCTCTTAACTATTCTTTTCTTTTCATTCCAGGGCGAAGAGGCTGATGAAGATGACGCCTATCAGGTTTTATCCACTCTAAAGCGGATCACGGCGTTTCACAAGTACGCCGTTCCTTCGTTAACCCCTCGGGTGCCCGTTTCCTCCCACCCGCTTCCCCCAATGTGGCGTCGCCCACGCCCGTCTGAAACTTTTCTCAAACTCGTTGCAGTGCACACGACCTGTCGGGGTGGGACCTGTTCACCAGCAACTTCAAGCTGCTCAACACGGGCATAGAGAACGGAGACATGCCTGAGCAGGTTAATAAACGCACACACACACACACACACACCAAGCAAAGTCATATAAACAAGACACGTTGTAATTTTCCCGTGTGTCGTACTCTGAAACTGACATCCGGGATCTTTCTTCCCCCCGGTGAGCAGATCGTCATCCACTCGCTGCAGTGCACCCACTATGTGATCTTATGGAACCTGGCCAAGTCTTCTGAGGGCAGCGCCAGAAAGGTGAGGTCTCCTCCCGGCCAGCCGTCTCACCTTCTGGATTCTGAATCGGGGGGGGGGGGAGGTGTACGTGTGTTGTTTAACAAACCTGCCTGTTTTTGTTTTTGTTTGAATGAAATCAGGATGACGCGGTGACCCTGAGGAAGCAGATGAGGGCGTTCTGTATGATGTGTCAGCGCTACCTCACCAACGTCAACACGGCCGTCAAAGAGCAGGTGAATCACAAATGTACCCGTGTGGCGTCCACTTCAAAGAAAAGACGGGAACGCACACACACACACACACACACACATACGGTCATGGGAAACCTGGAGAAGTCATGGCATTAAAAATGTATTGGGGGGGGGGGGATAAAATCCCAAAAGTTGGTGAAAAATCATGGAAATGTATTTTATTTCTATGTTGATTTACACGGTATAAACTGAATGCTTTGGAATTCTGATTTGTTAGTTTAAATACTACATTATCATGTAAACACTGAGATTTCACAAAATGTTTAGTGATGGAAATCTGGTTTAAAGTCCTGGAAATCCGTTGGTCAACATGTATGAACCCTGTCTTCAGATTATAGTGCTGGTAGCAAGAAGGGATTTAAATGCAGGTTTTTGATGCAACTTGTTACCAGATTGTTAGTATTCCACAAACGGTAAATAATTACACTTTAAAACCTGATCCGCGAAGGAGCTGCTTTTATTTGTCCGCTTCTGCACGCTGAGTTTTAACTTGTTGTCCTTTTTGTTTGTGTTTCTCCTCCAGGCGTTCACCATCCTGTGTGACCTCCTGCTCATCTTCAGCCACCAGATGGTGTCCGGGGGCCGGGAGCACATGGAGCCTCTGGTCTACAGCTCGGAGGACTCGCTGCAGTCCGAGCTGCTCTCCTTCATCCTGAACCACGTCTTCATCGACCAGGACGACGACACGAACAGCACGGGTACGAACCTTTTTTTTTTTCCCCCGCTGTGCACGGAGAGCGAGTGAGAAGGCAGGGTCCGTACGGTCATGGAAAACCTGGAAAAGTCATGGAATTTTAAAATGGTCATTTTCAGGCCTGGAAAAGTCATGGAAAAAAAACTCAAACCATAAAAGTTTTGGAGAAGTCATGGAAATTTGTTATAATCACGCGTTCATTTACGCCGATTTTTTTTTTTTTTAAGAAAGCCGCTTAAAATATAAGCCGGCGTACGCTTTCAATACGCAAGATTTACTAAATTGTTCGTGTTTGGTCATGGAAATTTGGTATAAAGCCATGGAAATCCATTGGTCAAAATGTGTAAGAACCCTGGAAGGGACGCCGGTCAAATTGGCCAATGGGCGACTCGCGGAGCAACTTTTTCTCCCCCCCCCAATCATCTCAGATGGGCAACAGGACGACGAGGCCGTGAAGATCGAAGCGCTGCACAAGAGGAGAAACCTCCTCGCCGCCTACTGTAAACTGATCATCTACTGCGTGGTGGACATGAAGACGGGGGCCGACATCTTCAAGCAGTACATGAGGGTACGGAGCGGACCTCCCCGCGGCTTTACTACCGGACGTGAGCACACAGAGGTCGTCCCTAACGTCGCCGCTGCCCTCTCTCTTCTCTCTTTCTCTTCCCCCCGTTGCAGTATTACAACGATTACGGCGACATCATCAAGGAGACGATGAGCAAGACTCGGCAAATCGACAAGATTCAATGCGCCAAGACGCTCATCATCAGTCTGCAGCAGGTCAGCGCGCCGCGCCTTTAGCTCTCGCTAATGACGTCTGCGGCTACGGACCGCCTGTTCAGTTTTCTTAAACGCTTTTTTTTTCTTCTTTTTTTTTTAAATGCTTGTTTTCTTCCTCTCTTCCCGCCAGCTGTTCAACGAGATGCTGTCTGAACTGGGCCACGGCTTCGATCGCTCCGCCTCCTCGTTCTGCGGGATCAAAGAGCTGGCCCGCCGCTTCTCCCTGACCTTCGGCCTGGACCAGGTCAAAACCAGGGACGCCATCGCCATGCTGCACAAGTAAGGCTTCGTCGTGCTCGTGCTCGGGGTTCGTACGGTCATGGAAAACCTGGAAAAGTCATGGAATTGTAAGATTGTCAATTCCAGGCCTGGAAAAAGTCATGGAAAAAACTTGAATCATAAAAGTTTTGGAAAAGTCATGGAAATGTGTTATGATGCCGAGTTTGAAATATTTCATGTTTTTTTTTTAAAGAAAGACACTCAAAATATAAGCCGGCGTACGCTCTCAATACGCAACATGTTCTAAATTGTTCATGTTTATACCGAGATTCCAGTTTGGTCATGGACATTTGGTTTAATGTCATGGAATAGTCATGGAATAGTCCTGGAATAGTCATGGAATAGTCATGGAATAGTCATGGAAATCCATTGGTCAAAATGGGTAAGAACCCTGATATTGCAACGTGCTCTCCGTGCGCCTTCTTTCTTTTTATTTGGCCTTTTGCATCTGGGAGCTGTCACGTTTGACAAATTGCTCTTTGAACACTGCTGCTTCTCGCCCTGTTATTTCATCCCTCTGGATTTTTGGAGAGGCTTAAGTGCAGCACCAAAAAAAAGTGTCCGTCTTTGCCCCGTTCCCATGCAGCGATGTTTTTCTTACTCTAACATCGGGGCTCTCCAAACACACAGAAAGAGCCACAGTTCTATAAACACTCAACGGGTCTGTTGCATGCGAGGAACCCGAGCACTTATCCAAAGAGCTTTGCTCTGGTGCCGTAATCCTAAATGTCATCCCAAATTCGTCACTAATTTCTGTCGCCGCAAGTCAACATTCGTTGTTATTGTTAACCCGGGAAAAGCCTTCCGTGCCAGTTTGACCTTTTCTTAAAGATTACGCGCGTGTGTTTTTAATGGCAATCGAGGTCTAGTTGTACGAGTCGCACAATCCTCAACGTTTGTAAAAACAAACCCGGCTTCCACCGCAATGTTCTCCTTTCTTTCTCACGTGGATTATTATATTATAATCTCGGGGACGGTTGCCCGGAAATCCGATGTATGCACATTTTTTTTGCTCTCTGCCGTCTTGGATTAACCCCCCCCCCCCCCCCCCCCGTACGCTTGTGCAACATCTGGGTGCCCTGTGTAAGGGGATATGCCAGATGTGCCACAGGAGTTGAAAGTAATAGAAGACAGGCGCGCGATGCGGCTCTCTTTCTTTCCGTCGAGTCTTTAAAATCTAATAAAGTTTCAAAGCGGCGCTGCGCGGCGTTACGATGCGGAGCGGCGGCTGGCGGAATAAATAAACTCGTGAATCTCCAGGATCTCTTCTGGATCGAGGCGCACGAGAAGTGTCCTGTGTTGCGAATCGGATCTCTCGACCCGCTCGGCGCGACTTGGAAGCTCTTTGTTTTTCGGGGATTTGCGGTTTTGGTCGTAGGAGTCGCAGCGCTCCTCCGCCCCGCCAGCGGGAAGGAGACGCGCCAAGGAGAGACGGTAATCGCTTGGACGCCGCTCTCCAAGTTATGACCGCTTCTATTAAAGAAAACACTGAAAAGTAGTGAAGTGGTGATTTTCTCAAACGTGGACCGCATGACCGGGTGTCCCTGGTTCAGATTATTAACGGCGTCTCTCTTCCATCTTCACGTGGGTCGAATCAGATCTTCAAGTCTTTTGAGTTCGGTTCAACTATTTTTTTTGTTTCCATGAAAGCCTTTTTTTGTATTTTTTATTCCTTTGCTCTGCTCCAGTGACTTATTGTTCTCCGCTCTCTGTCTCTTTGCATCTGTCAGGGATGGGATTGAGTTTGCGTTCAAGGACCCCAGCTCCCAGGGAGAGGGGGGGCCTCCCCTCAACCTGGCCTTCCTGGACATCCTCAGCGAGTTCTCCTCCAAGCTCATGAAGCAAGACAAGAGGACCGTGTAAGTCTTCGTCTTCTTCTTCTTCGTCTTCTTCTTCTTCTTCTTCTTCTTCTTCTTCTTCTTCTTCTTCTTCTTCTTCTTCTTCTTCTTCTTCTTCTTCTTCTTCTTCTTCTTCTTCTTCTTCTTCTTCTTCTTCTTCTTCTTCTTCTTCTTCTTCTTCTTCTTCTTCTTCTTCTTCTTCTTCTTCTTCTTCTTCTTCTTCTTCTTCTTCTTCTTCTTCTTCTTCTTCTTCTTCTTCTTCTTCTTCTTCTTCTTCTTCTTCTTCTTCTTCTTCTTCTTCTTCTTCTTCTTCTTCTTCTTCTTCTTCTTCTTCTTCTTCTTCTTCTTCTTCTTCTTCTTCTTCTTCTTCTTCTTCTTCTTCTTCTTCTTCTTCTTCTTCTTCTTCTTCTTCTTCTTCTTCTTCTTCTTCTTCTTCTTCTTCTTCTTCTTCTTCTCCTCCTCCTCCTCCTCAGGGTTTTTACAGTCATGGAAAACCTGGAAAATGGAATTCATGGAAGTTGTAAATGGTTATTTACAGGCATGGGAAATTCCTGGGGGAAAAACAATCCACCATGTTTGGGAAAAGTCATGTAAATGTCTTCTATTCTATTCGTATCTCCATTTACGCCGAGTTGTAATTCATTAATATGCTTTTTTTTAAAGAATGACGCTCAAAATATGAAACCGGCTCTTTCGCGCTCGTCCTTTTTTTCCTGCTGCAAGTGAACGCACCTTAACTGAAAGGACATAGATATTTATTCTTTTGTTTAAATCTTTGTTTTATTGATTTTGCAAACACATACTGGAATGAAGAGTAATGCCACCCCCAAGAAGTTGGCGTGTAAAGA
Organism: Liparis tanakae; assembly: GCA_036178185.1. NCBI lineage: Eukaryota > Metazoa > Chordata > Actinopteri > Perciformes > Liparidae > Liparis > Liparis tanakae. Next base: position 22,992,554 of record CM070095.1, on the reverse strand, counting down.
ACATAAAAGTTACATAACCTCCAGTGGCTTGGAGGTTATGTAACTACGACGAAAGAAAATACAAAAAAACACGATAACGGTAACTTAAAGCACATTTAAATATAATAGGAAACATGCGTACATAACTCAAATATTTATTCTTTTAATCAAATTATTGTCTCATAGTTTAAATATGACATTTTCTCACTTTTTCATATATAGACCAAGATTTCACAAAAATGTTTAGTCATGGAAATGTGATTTTAAAGTCACGAAAATAATAATAATAATAATAATAACAATTCGAACGTGTGCAGCGCCGTTGCTCGTCGTGCGTCTGACCCCTGTACGCTCGTCTGACCTCCTGACCTCCCGCTTCTCCTGCAGCCACATGTACCTGGAGCGCTTCATGACGTTCCAGATGGCGCTGCAGCGGGAGGACTGCTGGCTCCCGCTCATCTCCTACAGGAACTCGCTGCAGGCGGGCGGCGACGACGACACCATGTCGGTGATGAGCGGCTACTCCAGCCGAGGCTCCTCCGTCCGCTCCAAGAAGATCAAGTCCCCGGCGGTCACGGCCGGAACCTCGGCGGCCAAGAGGAAGCTGCCGGAAGGTACTGGACACTTGAGGGAAATCCACTGCGTCGTTAACCTTCAGATGTGCTAACATCTTTTTACCCCTGGGGTCAAATTCACCCCAGTAATTAAAACCTGCAGAACATCCAGGGTTCGTACGGCCATGGGCAACCTGGAAAAGTCATGGAATTTTAAAATGGTCACTTTTTAAAAGAAAGATGCTCATAATGTAAGCCGGCGTACGCTTTCAAAATGCAACGTTTTCTAAATGTTTCATGTTTATACCGAGATTCCAGTTTGGTCATGGAAATTTGGTTTTAAGTCATAGAAAAGTCCTGGAAAAGTCCTGGAAAAGTCCTGGAAATCCATTGTTCATAATGTGTAAGAACCCTGACATTATTAGAATTAATATTGTTTCCCAAGTTTAGGTGTGAAGGTAGTTTATGTTTGTGTATTGACGACCTAAATAACCCTTTAAATAAATTAAAAAGTTGATATTTCTTATATGTTGTACACAGTGAATAACAGCCTGGGGTCAAATTGTTCAGGACATCAAAAACATCTCATGTGAATTTTATGTTTTCCCAGTTTTCCCCAATAAATTAGGAAAAGTCGTGATAATATAGCAAAATTAATAATGTCAATTATTTTTTTAGAGACCTTAAACATTGATGGAGTCAACTTAACCCCAAAAGTAACAGGAGGGTTAATAAAGGGGATTTATTATTCACTCCGGAACAAAATATGCATTTGCGTTAGTCCATTAGTTTAATTTTTACATTTTTAAATAGTGGGTTTATTATTCGTCTGGTTTTCCTTGCTGAAAACGTACCAAACCGGGAATATTTTCTGCCTAGCGACACGCAAACGCACTGAAGAATAGGTCCTCGCGGGAGCCACGTGCTTCATAGCCCAGCAATGATGTTTAAAAACAAAGTTGGAGCCCGGATTAACCCAAATGCATCTCTACCAGCTGATGTGTGGGAGATTAAACCGGCAGATGGGAGGCAGAGGCAGAGGAGTCAATCACACGGGGTCCTTCAGCTGTGTGCCGATGACGAGGCACGGCAGCAGCCGCTTAGAGCTGACGAAGGCCGATATTATTATAAATCGGTGTTCTCGTAACTCATCGATTGCGTAGCAATCCTCTCAAAGCGGCGGGTTCACTGTTCCGTGGTCGTCTCACGCGTTGGGCCTTCTCCCCCCTCCAGAGGAGAGCAGCAGCAGCGAGGTGTGGCAGCAGAGCCTGCAGACCCCCGTCATGTTGCCGTCGCCCCACCTCACCTCCACCGCCATGCGAGACCCCAAGAGGGGCCGCGACGACAGCTTCATGGGGGTCTACCCGCTCCCCCACGACCAGCCGCAGGCCCACCAGCTCCCGCAGCACCACCAACAGACGCCGCAGCACATCCAGTCACCCATGGACTACAAGTACGTACGCCGGGCTCGCCCAGGTATCGCCGCACGGTCGCTCCACGGACACTTTCGCAGTATCATTTGTTCTTTTAATTTAATTTAATTTAATTTAAATGTAAAGTCTCGCATTAAAAAGAAAACTTTTTTTTTTCACGCTTCATCTTTTTTTATATAGTTTTATTTTCTATTAATTTTAGTGCAAAATCAAATAGAAAAATACTTTCAGTTCGTTAGAAAACGACGACAATCAACACCTCGCAAACATGTGACGTGACAACGTTCTGATGTCGGGTCATTGGTGTTGACCACACACTTTATCATTATTTATTTAATTAAATTCACTTAAATATAAAATATTCTTTTTTCAAGCCTTACCTTTTTTTCTTTTTTTCGAGATTTTTTTTTTTCTAGTTTCTAATAATTATTTTAATGCAAAATTAAATAGAAAAATACTTTCAGTCGGTTAGACGACCAACAAATTTTTTTTTTATTTTTTTTAGCTCCATGTTGCACCCCATCCCAACATTTCATTGAATAATGTGTGTGAACTTCCACTAAAGTTACACGGTCCAACATCGACTTTCCCTTTTTAAATGAGTCTGCGCTGCCATTTCAGAAACTCTTTTATGATTATTTTATTTAATTATCCAACCCTTCTTACCACAATATACTACAAATGTATTCATACAGTTCAGTGCATCACTTATTCTCTCGAAAGTGGGATCAGAGGACGACCACTTGAGCCAAAAGGCTTTCAATTAAATTTCCCATTTGCGTGCAATTAATTTTGAGGGTTAAACGCTGTAATATGCGTTTTACGTCCCAGCCTGCCAAGTGTTGGCCCAACCGGGACAGAGACTGATGAGTTTACTTATCCAACCCGACTTTCCGTAGGCGCCGGGCCAGAGGCCGTCCGCGTGGTTGTGTCTGACGTGCGTCGCCATATCCACGGTTAAATAAAAAAACATCGGCGCGTAAAGGATTCGCTAATTCTTGTGCAATTTTAGTTCCCAGGTGACGTGGATGCTCGCCCAGAGGCAGCAAGAAGAGGCGCGCCAGCAGCAGGAAAGAGCCATGAACTACGCCAAGCTCAGGACCAATCTGCAGCAGGCTATGTAAGACACACACACACACACACACACACACACACAGACAGACAGAGACACACAGACAGAGACACACACACACTTGGAAGTCAAGTCGCCTCATTTTTAAATGCGTGGTTTCATAATCGTGGGCTCGCTTGCAGTCGTCGCGGTACCGGGCTCATGGAGGAAGACGAGGAGCCAATCGTGGAGGACGTGATGATGTCATCCGAGGGTCGCATGGACGACCTCAACGAGGGCATGGACTTCGACACCATGGACATCGATCTGGTGAGGACCGCGTTTTAAAAAAAACGGCGAGAATTGAACCTCGCGCGTCGCGGCGTTCTGAGATATACTTTGGAAATAAAACGTTTAGGAACCTCGGAGCGCCGGAAAAAAAACTCGCCCGACACGTGATTTTCCCCCCCCCCCCCCCCCCCGCATGTCAAAACGCTCGTCACGTTGCGCCCGCTGCCTACGTGCTCCGCCCAGGGAATGCACCGGGAGGCTATTCTGAGAAGAGACTTGATTTCTGTTTAGCGTGCATAAATCAACACCAAGCGGCTGGCGTTGATCTTTTTGCACGCAAACGGTAAAAAAAAAAAAAAGCCAGCGAAGAAGAAGACAAAAGAGAGAATTCTTGACTGCGGGGAAGGAGACATCTGTTTTCTGAGCGCGTAATGAAAGGCTCTCTGCACAGCTGTCGCCGCACCGCCAGGCAACGTGACGAATTTATTTGACCTTTTTTCTCTTTTTTTTTTTACCCGAGCGCCACATATACGACGAGTGTAAAGCCAAAACCTCATTTCTACCCCAGAGAGCCATCTGTGTTTATTTGTTGCTGAGGCTCGCGCTGCATCCTGTGAGACGGAGAGCAGACGTCACTTTGAATCAAAACGCCAGCAAATTACCCCAATTATCCTCAATTCGCTCCGGGATAAATTCAGGGAGGGGATTTTTTTTGGTATTCATTTGCGTTACTCCATAACACCGTGAATCGTTTCGACTCAAACCCGTAAAAAATAAAGAAAACAATGCATATTTTCATTTATTTCTTGGTTCCAGTGTTGTTCACTCCGTATTTGTAGGACGCACAAAGATTGTTTGTGTATTAATTTGTTGCCGGCCGCTGAGTGTCTGCTCTAAACTCTCTCTCTCTCTCTCTCTCTCTCTCTCTCTCTCTCAGCCGCCCTCAAAGAACCGTCGCGAAAGGTCCGAGCTCAAGCCGGACTACTTCGACCCGGCTTCCATCATGGACGAATCGGTAAGCCACAGACATGTGTAATACTCGTATGTTCACTTACGCGTTTTTTTTATTAAGAGTACAAACATTTATATCCAGATAGGGTTCGTACGGTCATTTCCAGGCCTGGAAAAAGTCATGGAAAAAACTTAAATCGTAAAAGTTTTGGAAAAGTCATGGAAATTTGTTATCACGTTCATTCACGCCGAGTTTGAAATAATTAATGTTTTTTTAAAGAAAGACGCTCAAAATATAAGCCGGCGTACGCTCTCCTTACGCTACATTTTCTAAATTGTTCATGTTTATACCGAGATTTCAGTTTGGTCCTGGAAATTTGGTTAAAAGTCCTGGAAAAGTCCTGGAAATCCACTGGTCAACATGTGTAAGAACCCTGGACTCTGCAGAAGTCGACGGAGGATAGACGGCGGACCCAAACGCAACATTTGTCATCGGTTGCTAAAACGCCATTTCTAACTCGTGAACACAAATCGGATTTTATTTTATTTTTTCCGACTGTACCCCCCCGACCTTAAATTCCCACTTCCCGCCTTTTTAAGAAGCCGTGGGGTTTTGCCTCGGGGGTTCTTACTCCTCCTCTACATGCGGCTTCCTCCGAGCGCAGAGCTCTGGAAAGATAAGCGTGTGGGAGGTTTTGAACTATTCCATTGTCGCTAAAAAATTAAATAATATATATATATATATATATATATATATATAAATCTCCTCGACGAACACGCAGCGTCTTGTTCTGTCGAGCTCTTCCTGAAGAACGCGTCTACCTCCAGATCCTTTTAGATCTTCTCCCAAGTCTGCAGATGATGAGGTTGTAAAGGAGATGTTTTATTTATTTATTTTATTCCAGGAAGTCAAAAGGAGTCGAAGCCGTTTGAATTCTTAGGCAATTGAACAAAAGCGTGAGACGGGATGCTAGTTGATGTCGAGCGTCGTTCACACTTTATTAACTGGTCGTTAACGTGTCTTTCTCTCTCTCTCCCTCTTTCGGTTTCCTCTAGGTTCTCGGGGTCTCCATGTTTTAAGCTAATTATCCAGATGATTTTGACGCTGGGATTTAAAAAAAGAAAAGAGAGAAGAAGAGGCGCTTTGTATTTAAAGAGAATTTTAGATGCGAAAACAGAAGTGTTTTCTGTAAGAAAAAGCAACGACAAAAAAAACGACAAAAAAAAACAACGAAAAAGTCTGGCTTGTACTCCACGTGGACCAATGACGACCCACACTCAGTGTTGCTTGCTCAGAGAGGACATTGTTTCAAAATATTTACTTTTATAATCTTGGGTAAGCTCTTCCTGTTCTCATAGTGCGACAGGCCACTTCCAAACGATTAGAGATCAGACGCGTCTGAGGAAAAATCCACGATAGCTATTTTCTTTTTCTCCTCTTTCCTTTTTATTTTATTTTTTTAGAACGGGGATGAATTGGTGTGTTTTAACTTAAGATACTTTTGTTTTGTTTTTTTTGTTCATGTCCTAACCCTTTTTACAATTGTAGTAAGTTACAAGGTGTGAAGTAGTAATTTATAAACAGACTGTAGTAGCTTGCTTGTACTGTGTTAGCCAAGTGGATGGAGGTCTTTGTTTCTGTGCTCTCTCTCTCTCTCTTTATTTTGTTCTCCTCCCTCTATCTCTCTTTTTTTAGTTTCTCCTCCATGTTGCTGGGCCTTGATTTGAGGTCCTGATAAAACCACTGGTGGTTAAGATGTTGAGGTGTCTCGTAGAATCGGTCATGATCCCCTTTATGCTGTGAAGATTCCCAGAGTCCACTGAGCGCTCCACACTGTTAAGCAGTAAGTCCTAGAGCTTACCCCAAGATTTGGACCACTCCCTAAGCACCATCTACTAGAGAAATGTGTGTCTCCCCCTCCCCCTCCCTCCCTCCCTGATACCCCCCCCCTCCCCATCCTCCTCCAACAATGAGCAGATTTTTCTCCCAGTAGTGCCACTGTGTGGGCTCTGGCCGATAGCAGCTCAGTCAAAGAATTACACATCTTTTTTCTCTCTTAAAATCCAGCAGCATAATGTTGAAATGGGTACCTCTACATTTTAAATAAAAGTTATATATGAATCGGTGCTGATTTTATATATGTGCTTTTGGTTTTTCTTATTTTCGACTTTTCAACCTTCAGTCACAAAAAGTTTGAGAAATGTAAGTAAAACTTAAAAGAAAAAAAGAAAAAGGAAAAAAAAAACTGAAAGCATGCGACGCCATGCATCGAGGAAGATTTTTAAATTTGTATTTTTATGTTTTTTTTTTCGTTTTTTTTTTTTTGTCTTGATAATAATGTCTTCGGGTTTCTACCTTTTTTCCTACGTGTAAATTAGTTTGGATAAAACTAATGAAAAAGACTTGTGAAATTCAGCTTTAAGGTTTTCTCAACATAAAAAAAAGTCCTCTCACAGAATACTTAAAGATTTCAGATGTTAAAAGTGAAAGGTAGTCGTTCAGACGATACTGAAGATGAACGTTATTCAGCAGCGCTGTGGCAGCTAGACAAAGCTTAGATTTTGACATATATTTGTCACACAAGTTTTAATGAAATGTTTTGTCTACTGAGGTTTTTATTTTGTAGTCATTCCATGCTTAAAGCCTTAAACATGCTCGTGGAGGTCACCTTCTCTCACAGTAATCTTCCATGTCAGAGGATCCGTCATGTTTAAAAGGTGGATAATTGGCTTCTTAGAACAAGAAACATGAGGTGGTCAGATATGTAATGTGATAAAGTAGATGAACAGCCTATATGTGTTTTTTGCCTAATTATTTTATGTAAGTAAAAAAAGAAAATTCTTTTAAGGAAAAAAGTACTGTTTATTGTTTGTTACTTGCCACTACATTGGTATAAATTCTTATTAGATCATGTGTATATATATACAAAAATTTACTTTTTTTTCTTCTTTTTTTAGGCCATTTCTGTGTTTTTTTTTTTTTTTTTTTCCGCACTCTTGCCTACACTCTAAGTTGTTGTCTATTATCCCATCCTCTTTCAGTCACTCTGTTTTCTGATTTGTACTTGTCTGGAGACAGTAACTTTTGAATAAAAATCAACACATTTCATCTGGGGGTACTTTTTTAACAACTTTTTTACCACAACTAACTTATTACAGCTAATACTAGGAAGTCCGATTGTTTTGGTTATTTAACTTTTTGCACATGTATTGCAGTTTTTGGGGTTAAATATAGTTTCCCCACTTTTCACATCATTCGCTCTCCCGCCACCAGGGGGCGGTAGAGTCAAACAGGCGCCTGACCCCCACAATGGCAGCGCGCGCGCTATAACGTTTCTCTGGCTTCTCATGCGCGCTTCATCCTAAACGCGCACATCCCGCTACCCAAACAGCGCCACCCAGTGGAGAGAGAGAGAGGGACAGACAGACAGACAGACAGACAGACATGTCCGGCTGTGCGGAGACAAACGCGCCGCCGCAGACTCGAGTGTTTTTTGGGGTTGAAAAGGATGAAAGCGGCGCGGAGCTCCGGATCAATGCGGCTATTGAGATGAAACGTGGCGGGCGGAGAGGCCCTTCATGTCGGGCCCGTGAGACATGAAGAGGCCCCGACGTGGCTGCTTTATTGGGAGGATGCGCGTGAGGCACTTAACCCCCCCCCCTACACACACACACACACACACACACACACACACACGGAAGCTTCGCTCGTTTTTTTGTCTCCTTAGTTGCAAAAAAAAAGAAGAAAATACGTTTTTTTTATTATATTTGTTGTGGAACCAGTTTTTTCCGGTCGAGGTTACTTCGTGTCATCGTCTCGCGCTTCTGTGCCAAAAAAAAACTAAAATGTTTTATTTCCTGTCTGCTTCTGTTTGTGAGGTCGGGCTCGCCACAGGTCACGTGCTCCTAAAACTAAAACGTCTCCTCGAGGGCCCCCATCAGTTCAGCTGCTGTTGACCCCTAAAACGTCTATGATAATAATAATAATAAGAATTTTATAAATATGACATGTTATTATTGGCATCCAAACATGAATATTTTTTCTTCGCACGCCTCCTGGTGTTGATTTAGCCTTTTTTTTTATCACTTTTTTTCCCAATTGGAAACTTATCTGTTATCGCAACACATCTAGAACATATTATAACACATTATTCATCTTTTCTTCTTCTCGTGGACTTCATGTGGTCAAGGAGGGAAAATAATCCACGGCGTCTGAAAAGCCCTGGATGGCGGTGTGTTGAACCGCGTTATGAACCCTCTCCGTATAGTTGAGTAACTCAGAGCGAGCTGTTGCACGGGGATGATGACACTCCTCTTTGCAAGAGAATAAACTCCCACAGATTATTCCCCCCCCCCCAGATTAATCCTCAATGAGAGCATCGCTGATAATCTCACGTAAAGCGGGTCGCCGCGGGAAATCTTTATTCCAGATTAGACGCAGACGCCAACTCCCACTGGACTCTTTCCCCCCGTGTGGACTCGTCTCCCGCTGCGTCACGCCCACCGCATCACTGTGCCAAGCGCGCCCGATGAGACATCCGGTAACCAATGAAAAGGGGGGGGGGGTGATCTGTCCCCGGATTAACGGTTGGCGCTCTGCGGGCCGTGGCGGCGATGTCAAGGTGAATGTGAAACGAGGGGAAAGGGATCAATGGCCTGAAAGGAGCCGGTCTCGAGCAGACGGGCCCGAACAGGTCCGGGATTCCAGCGGAGAAGCTGTGAATGGAGTGTGGGAACCCGGCGTGGACTCGGTGGGCAGAGGGCGGCACGCCGGAGGAGGGGCGGGGGGGCGGGGGAGCGGGGGGGGGGGGGGGCGGCCATTGTGCACGGAGCTGTAGGATTAGTCTCTCCCTTTTGACACCGAGGGCCCCGGGAGCGTCGAGGGGGGGGGGGAGAGTCTGTCATCGGGAGAGAGCCGCAGGTGGTCCGGAGGGGAGAGAGGGGATCCGCCCCTCTCCCCCGTGAGGCGAGAAAACAAGGCAACGTTCCTCTTCCAATGTGACCCGTGTGATATTTACCCCGAGTGACCCCGAGAATCTGGTTCTCTACAACGTCTCTCCTCACCTCGTCCAGGGGAGACTTGAAACAAAATTATGCTTTTTCAATTAGAGTAAAGGAGGGGGGTCTGCTGCGGCCTACATCCCCCCCCACCCCACCCCCACCCCTCCCATCCCTATTTTCTCCAAAACCCCCTTGAAGCTCGTTCCGAGGTGACCCGCAGATGACTGAACACATTTTTTCCCAGCGGCTCTGCTAAATCTCGGTGAAAACGTTTTTTTTTTTTGGGGGGGGGGGGGACGAGCCGAGCCCAGCCGAGCCGAGCCGAGCGTCTTTTTATAAGGGCGCGGCGATGAGACGGAGGGCAGGGGAGGGAGTGTGGGGGGGGGGGCCATAAAGATGACGGAGGGCCCCTGCGTGTCACCGGCCCCCGCCAGGAAACCCCGGTGATTAACGAGAGGCCGCGCCACCTCCGCTAATAAGACTCATCTCTTTAATTGGCTTCCACGATACGACCGTGCCAATGGAGGGGAGGAGGAGGAGGAGGAGGAGGAGGAGGGGGAGGGGGAGGAGGAGGAGGAGGGGGGGGTGTATGTGTCGCGCATGTGCCTGTGATTAGCCTTCCTCGCGGCGTGGATACGAGCCAGAGGCGTGACGTCGCCGCCGCCTCGTTAGAGAGAGAGACGCTTTCCACGGCCGGCCAGGACTTTAAACGCCTCGCCCGGTAATAATAATAATAATAATGTATTCAATCTATTCTCAAGTATTGCATGGCACACACACACACACACACACACACACACACACACACACACACACGTGAACGTGAATATGATGGTGATTATAAATCCGAAGAAGGAGACGACGGATGACGAGGCGGCGTCTACTTTAAAGGGTTCATCAGGTAGAGAGAGCTGTTACTACTCCTGAGCC
>CM070095.1:22969864-22977364 GCA_036178185.1 Liparis tanakae | reverse complement strand
GAAAGAAGAGGGGAGGAGGAGAGGAGAGGAGGAGAGAGCCGAGGAGAAGGGAATAAGAGAAGACAAGAGGAGAGGAGAAGGGAAGAGGAGAGGAGAAGAAAGAAGAGAGAAGAGGAAAGGAGAAGGAGAGAAGAGTAGAACAAAGAAGAGAAGATAATGTAAGAGAAGACAAGAGAAGAGAAGAAAAGAGAGGAGAGGAGAGAACATAAGAGAAGAAGAGAAGAGAGAAGACAAGAGAGGAGAGAAGAGAACATAAGAGAAGAAGAGAAGACAAGAGAGAAAAGAAGAGAAGAGAGGAGAGAATACAAGAGAGGAGAGAAGATAACATAAGAGAAGAAGAGAAGACAAGAGAGAAAAGAAGAGAAGAGAGGAGAGAAGAGAACATAAGAGAAGACAAGAGGAGAGGAGGAGAAAGGGGAAGAGAAGAGATGAGAAGACTTTAGAGGAGAGGAGAAGGGAAGAGAAGAGGAGGGAAGAGAAGAGGAGAGAAGGAAAGAGAAGACAAGAGAACAGAGGAGAAGACAAGAAAGGAGAGGAGAGAAGAGAAGAGAGCAGAAGAGAAGATTAGAGAAGAGGAGAAGGAAAGAGAAAAGAAGAATTAGAGGAGAGAAGAGGAAAGGAGAAGGATGAGGATAGAAGAGTAGAAGAAAGAAGAAAAGAGAACATGAGAGAAGAGAAGACGACACCAGAGATGAGAGAAGAGAAGAGTAGAAAAAAGAAAAGAAGAGAATGTAAGACAAGACAAGACAAAAGAAGAAAAGAGAGAAGAGAAGAAAAGAGAGGAGAGAAGAGAACATAAGAGAAGAAGACAAGAGAGGAGAGGCTCACATCCCCTGTGGGACGTTGAATCGAGGACGACATGTTTAGAGATTGTTACTCGTCTGTAATCAGCTCCTTCCTGTCAGTCACGACGGGACGAGAGGAGGAGGAGGAGGAGGAGGAGGAGGAGGAGGAGGAGGAGGAGGAGGAGGAGGAGGAGGAGGGGCGAGGGAAGGAGGCGAGCGAGGGAGGAAGACGTCTGGATGGCAATCAGGCGTACCACAAACAGGAAATGTAAGTCTGCGGACGCCGGCTGCTTCGGGCCTCGCCCGCCGCTGCAGAGCGACACACAACAACGCACAACAACGCACAACAACGCACAACCACCCGGGACTCGGAGTTTGGACGCCTTGTTTGTCTCTGAGTTTCCTTCAGGGGACGGAAACAGGCTGCTGATTGTGTGTGTGTGAGTGAGTGTGTGTGTGTGTGTGTGTGTGTGTGTGTGTGTGAGTGTGTGAGTGTGCGTGTGTGTGTGTGTGTTTGTGTGTACACACGTCACCCCTAAAAGTCAAAAAGCTCATGAACTTCATGAACGCTCGACATATTCTTTATTCATAAATGTAATATATATATAAAAGAATAATGAAGCTTAATTAGTGTGTGTGTGCTATTTGTGTGTGTGTGTGTGAGTGTGTGTGTGTGTGTGTATGTGCTTGTGTACGTATGTGCGTGAAAGTGTACGTGTGCTTGTGTGTGAGTGTGCGGGTGTGTGTGTGTGCATGTGTGTGTGCGTGTGAGCGTGTATGTACGTGTGTGTTCATACAGGTTTGTGTGCGGGTGTGTGTGTGTATGTGTGTGCATGCGGGTGTGGGCGTGTGCATGTGTGTGCGTGTATGTGTGTGTGCATGCGGGTGTGGGTGTGTGCATGTGTGTGTGCATGCAGGTGTGTGCATGTGTGCATGTGCCTGTGTGTGCATATGTGTGTGTGTGTGTGCATGTGCCTGTGTGTGTGCGTGTGTGTATGTGTGTGTGTGTGTGTATGTGTAGGTGTGTGTGTGTGTGTGTGCATGTGTGCATGTGCCTGTGTGTGCATATGTGTGTGTGTGTGTGCATGTGCCTGTGTGTGTGCATGTGCCTGTGTGTGTGCATGTGTGTATGTGTGTGTGTGTGTGTGTATGTGTGTGTGTGTGTGTGTGTGTGTGTGTGTGTGTGTGTGTGCGTGTAGGCCTTTGTGAGGACCTGTTGTCTCTCTGGTTAATGTCTGTTCGATATTGATCACAGACGCAGACATCCGAGTCACATGCTCCTCCTCTACAGATAACGAGGGTTAACCACTCGACCCGCCACTCGTACCTGGACCCCCCCCCCCCCACACACACACACACACACACACAGACACACACACACACACTCCAGACTTCATTAAGAGCAGATTAAAAGCAGAGCGGAGGCCACTTTATTCGTGATTTATTTTCCCTGTGCGCGTTGCCGGGGTTTGACTGCAGGACCGCGGCGGCGGACGATGATGTCATCGCCTCAGTGTTTGCAAAGTGTAAATAGCAGATTGGGGGGGGGGGGGGGGGGGTCATCTGGGTGCTAACGGAGATAACCGCTGACCTTTCTCAGTTTTAGAGATGAAACAATTATATTCATCTGCACCCTTTTGTTCTCATGGATGATCTTTGAAGTCAGTTCTACGTATTCTCTGGATCTTATTTTTACATCCTCATCCACTCAGCTTTTGCATCGTGTGACATGTTTGGTTCCCAGAGGATGAGTCAGCTGGTTTCACTCTGAGGTTTCAAGTTTCTGCTTTTCGGTGAAATATCATTGACAGTTACAGGATGGGCCACCATTACATTTGGTAGAGACAGGGGCGTACGAAGGATTCAAAGAAAGGGGGGCCGAGCCCCAAGAGGAGCGCTATGTTTGGTTATGTTTGCAGCGACAACAAAACAGTGTGTGTGTGTGTGTGTGTGTGTGTGTGTGTGTGTGTGTGGGGGGGTAATCCATTGTTAGAGACAGTATTTCAGGGTCATAGAGATATTTTCTGCTCATTTGGACTATCACTGAGATAAAGATGAACTAGTTCAGTGTCAAATATACAATTCAATGGAAACAACATTATAATAATTTATATTAATGCAAAGAATAGAGAGATGTTGATACTTATTTCTTGTTGAAGCCCCTCTAAAATATACCCAACGCCGACCCATGACATATAACTGAAAATGGTTCTTCAGAATGATGCCATAGAAGAACAATTTCTACAAATAACCTATTAAAGTGCCTCAAATAACCTTCAAAACAGGGTTCTTTAAGGCACCATATATGGTTCCATAAAGAACCTTTCAAACTAGGGTTCTTTAAAGAACCATTCCCTTAAAAAGTTCTCCAAAGAACCTATAAAGGTGTCTCAAAGAACCTTCAAAATATGGTTCTTGAAGGCACCATTTCTGGTTCCTCAAAGAACATTTCAAACCAGGGTTCTTTAAAGAACAATTTCCTTAGAGAGAGTTTTTCAAATAACCTATAAAGGTGCCTCAAAGAACCTTAAAACATGTTATTTAAGGCACCATATCTGGTTCAACAAATAACCTTTCAAACCAGGGTTCTTTAAAGAACCATTCCCTTAAAGAGTTCTTCAAATAACCTATAAAGGTGCCAGTACCTATAAAACATGTTCTTTAAGGCACCATATCTGGTTCCACAGAGTAACATACAATAATAATATCTATTGATTTAAGGAACAGAGAGATGTCGATAGTTATTCCTTGTTAAATACACCTGACTGACAGTTGTGGGATGTGTTTTCATTACCTTTGGTATAAATACTTAAATACTGTGTATACTCGTGGTCCCGAGAGGATGACTCCTCGTGACTTCTGGGGGTTCTGGTCCACTCCGTGGCCGACGTTCCCCTGGTGGACGGTTGTGTTGAAGCGTATGAGGAAAACGACGGAGACATCCGCGCCCCCCCTCGGGATGAACCGCAGATTATTACTAATAAGAATAATCTGGCTGACTCTGGCGGCGGTTGTGAGTCTGAGGAGCGTCTGCGTGTCAAAGTACATCCCGGCTATTTATAGAGGAACTAATCACAGCCACCTATACGCATTAACACCATGACCTCATTCCAGGGAAATGCCACTATCTCATAGGTGGCCAACTGAGGAGGAGGAGGAGGGGGGGGGGGGTAAATCAAATGTGTGTGTGACAGAACATGAAAGCTATATGTCCAACACGCTTCCTCTTGTCCTCACACTTATAGCTCGTACACGTCCGTGTGGAACAACGCGGAGACCTCGGTCTGCGGCGGCGTGTTCGTCCTCCGCCACGGGAACCGGAGGAAGACTGAGGCTCACGTTCTGGGGTGAGAACCGGAGTTTGGGTTCCACTGCTTCCAGAACGCGGTTTGATAGAAACTCTCACAGCTACGGTGCGGTATGTCCACCGCCGCACACGGAACCATGAAGGGGCCGTCATAGAAGAACTATTTGTGGTTCCACAAAGAACCTTTCAAACTGGGTTTTTTTAAGGAAGCATTTCCTCAGAGTTCTTCAGAGAACCTATTAAGCTGTCTCAAAGAACTTTAAAAACATGTTCTTTAAGGCATCATTTCTAGTTCCACGAAGAAACTTTTAAACCAGGGTTCTTTAAAGAACCATTTCCTCAAATAGTTCTTCAAATAACCTATAAAGGTGTCTCAAAGAACCTTCAAAACATGGTTCTTTAAGGCACCGTTTATGGTTCCTCAAAGAACCTTTCAAACCAGGGTTCTTTAAAGAACCATTTCCTTAAATAGTTCTTTAAAAAAACTTTAAAGATGTCTCAAAGAACCTTTCAAACCAGGGTTCTTTAAGGAACCATTTCCTTAAATAGTTCTTTAAAGAACCTATGGTTGTGTCTCAAAATGAAAAAAAATGGTTCTCCAGTCTGTGACGTAGGTGAACCACAAAGCCTTTTAAAGAACCATTTCAGAACCATTACTTTTCATCGTCGTCGTCGTCGTCATCGTCATCGTCATCGTCATCATCATCATCATCATCATCATCATCATGGGGGCACTCGGCCTTCGCCCCCTTCAGCTGTGGCACTCGTACACAAGAGGGGGGGGGGGGGCAAGGGGGGGGGGGGTCTTATTGCCCCTCTGTGACCATCTGATTGGCCGCTGAGGTATCAGGTATCCCGGGTGGGGGCATGCCAGCTGTGGCAACTGCCCCCCCCCCCCTGTGTGTGTTTGCCCTCGCTATGACAACACGCGGCCTTTAAGCCGCGGCTTCCCGAGGAAGCAGCGATGGCAACGCGGCGGCAGAACGACCCCGTGACCTCTGAGGACTCTTCTTCCCTCTCCTCTACGAAGGCCTTCACCCTGACACACACTCCAACCTCTGGTGCCCGTGTTTGTCTTATCACACACACACACACACACACACACACACACACATATATAAATACTTTCAGATAGGGGCACACCCATTCGGGTTTTTGACGCTGATCTGGAGCTCATTGTTAAGTGAAGATTTATGGGCCGGCGAGTCACGACGGGATGTAATAAAAAATAAACTTCAGGAAACCATCAGACGTGTCTTCATAATGTCCCTCATCTCTCCTCTGCAATTATATCTAATCCAACCTCCTGTACTCACATGAATCGATCCCATCACCACCATTAGGGGGCAGCATTGATTGAATAAATGCGCCACAATTAGGTGAAGCTCTCTCTCTTTCCTCTCTCTCTCTCTCACACACACACACACACATGGGCACACAAAGGGGGCACAGACATGGACATGATCAATTATGTGTCAAGCATTTCTTCCTCAATGAATGAATGGCCCGACGACTATAGGCAACCGACGGTCCATTGTCTACTGACACTGGAGACTAAGTTCTCATGCAGTTCATTATCCCCAAAAAAGGGGGACGACTCGAAAGAGATCCAAAGAGACCATTAATCATCATTCCTTTCACCCGGAGGAGAGAAGGAAAGGACCGAAATAACAGCACTACTGTAATCCTATACAGTATATATATGCTCTCGAGATTTATGATTGTTTTTTTTCCAAATGAAGAGAGAGCTTTTTAAACTGCTCTTGTATTTATAGGGAGAACAGATATTACACACTCACTCCTCCCACACCTCCCACAGACATAATTAGAATTCCCCGTGGCCTATATTACATGAATGTTATGGCACACGTGTTTAGTGCCGGATCTCCAGGGACAAGCAGGTTCTGTTCTTCTCTTTAAAAAAAATAAAAAATGTTTTTTTTCTTTCTTTCTTCCACTCGGCACTTTTACGCACGCAGCCTATCCCGGCGTCCCTCTCCACCGCGTCCAGGATGACGAACAACTCCAAAGTCCAATTCAATTTGGGTCGATGGCTCGGGGTCGAGGTGGTGGTGGTGGTGGAGGGGGGGGCGGTGGAGATACGGGGTCAACCCAATAACAGACTCCCTCTCTCCCTCCCTCCCTCTCCGGCCCCCTCCACGTCCCCATAAATGCCTCCGCTCCGGACAGAGCGCGCTGTGATTGGCCGCGGCTCCTCTCGGTGGGCTGTCCCCCAGCGCGCTGCTCCTCCGCTCCGGTTACAGTTGAGCTCGAGCTGCTGCACTCGCCGGAGCGCGGAGAGAGAGAGAGAGGGAGAGAGAGAGAGAGAGAAAGAGCGAGATAGAGCTCTACACGGCTTTTAAAAAAAGAAAGAAGGAAATATAGACAAGACACACCGGCGTGGAGAGCGGATTCACAGCCACGGAGCGGACCGGACGACAGGTCTGACCTACCACGACACTTTGTATTCTATATATGTATATTTATAGATATATACATATATCCGTGTCCGCGAGAGAACACACCGGTGAGACGAGTGCTGCTCATTTTACGCACCGGCCACGCAGCATGTCCCGGGCGGACTAGAGGGGCGACCCCTCGCTGGAAGCGCAACGCGCACGCGGAACGGCGCCGAGGAGGACCGTATTGACAATAGAAACTCTACTCGAGAAGAATAGCAAAGGTTGAGGACGAGGAAGAGGAGGAGGAGCGAAAGATAACACCGGAATGAAGAGGACCTCGGGATTCCCGGCGTGCTGCGGAGTTGTGACTGATGGATGAATGCGGCCATCTGTAGGCTATATCCAGCGACAGGTACCGACGCCACCGGGGGAGCGTTGACAAAAAGACCGCGGCGCAGCGCGTCGACCGGCGGCCGCGTCGATAGAGGAGAAGAAGAGAGGAAGAGAGGAAGAGAGGAAGAGGGACGGAAAACAGGACGAGAGGAAGGACCTGTGCGATCGCTCGGATACGTCTCATCGCACCGTTACCGTTCTCCACGCGCAAGAAGGTCGCGAGGGGGGCTGTGTGTGAGTGTGTGTGTGTGTGTGTGTGTGCGTCTCAGCCACAGGTCACACGGGACACTCGCCTCCCCGATCCAACCGGGAACCGGAGGACCCGTCGCGCGTCCCGCGGACAGTTCATCGGGGACACTCGCAGGGGGTCTGGAGAGGAATTTTAAATTATTTTTTTTTATAAATAATTTTAAAAAAAGGTCGGACAGAAGGACATGTATCTGATGACGACCTCACATGCTCCCGACTGATCTCTGCTCACCTTCCCACGGGGCGAACCGCGAGAGAAACCCGCAGGCTGCCCGGCGCACCGGCCGACCCTCAGAGACCCCCCCTCCCCCTCCCCCCCCCCCTCTCTCCCCGGTCCGTCGGCTCGCCGTCCGGAGTCCGTTAA
>CM070095.1:22952364-22964864 GCA_036178185.1 Liparis tanakae | reverse complement strand
GGCGCGTTGGGGAGCATTTGCAACTCATTTTTTTGTTTGTTTGTATTTGTAAAAAAAAGAAAAGAAGAAATTCTGCATGTATGTGACCCCCCCCCCCCCCACCCTTACCCTCCTCCATGACCCATAAGTTACAGTTGTTTTTTCTTTCATGACATATCAGAGGGCCTGATCCACAGCGGGGCCGACAGCTGAATGCAATGAGTCCGTTGGCAGGAAGAAAAAAAAAATACATTTATCAGTCCAGCCGATCAAAAACAAAGCGAAATTTGATTATCCGCCGCGAAGGGAACGGGGCAATATTGATAAAAGATCTTTATTTTTTTTATTTTTCTGTGTATCACAACATAAATATGTTGCATTGTCATTCCCAGAAACTGGGCTTGTGAAACAGTTGAACTCACCAGACAGGAATGTTGGACTTTTCTTTTAGGTTTTAAGAAACCCGACAGGTGGAGACACTTCGTCAGCTCCTGTTATTACAACCAGGTGGATGCCACAGCGGAGGCCTCACACATGGCGTCCCAGGGGGGGGATTCATATATATATATATCGCCCACAAGCTGTGAGAACGTCCCACATTTCTGTTTTGTAACACTTTGGAATTAATCACTTTTTTCTAGAGGAATTGTCACATAGACGATTATTTTCCCCTCTTTTCTCCCCCTTCGGGACCGCTTCGCCGATACAGCCGAATGAATCGATAATGGGAATCATTGTGGAGTCTCGGCCGCAGAGCAATTATCCCAAATAAGTCTTAATCTGGAGCAGCAGAGTTTGAGACTCTCACGCGGGGCGTGACGGACACGAGGCTTAAGCTGTCTGCCGTGAGTCACACACAACTATTGCAAACTTGTCGAGACTTTATTTTTTTTTCCGCTTCTCGGCGTAATAGCGTCGGTAATAAAAAAAACATTTAGGCGTTAAGGCGAAAAACAAGCGCAGATAATTGATACGCGGTTCTTTTTGTTTTTTAACGCGGTGCAGAGCAATTATATTGTAAAAAAAGGAAGAAAAAAAAAAAGTTCTGGCTCAATTTATTTGCAACGCGCTACAATTAAAAGAACACAGTCGCCCCCTTTTTCCCCCCGTATGAAAGGGACAAGTATGAGCTTATGGCGGGTGAATGAAGTGCTCCAGAGCGCGGCGTCGGTGTGCCATTGTTCTTTGTCCGGCCACAGAGGAGCATTAAGGAAGTGTTAGGAGCGTGCCAGTGTGAGAGCGGCGAGGGCCGAGCGGTGGCCGAGCGCGGAGCGGCTGAACAGTGGCCGCCTCACAGGCGGCGAGCGCCCCCCCGGCTTCATTAGACTGGGTGTTGGGGGGGTGATGGGGGGGCTGGCAGAAACCAGGAAGTTCCCATCAGCATCCAGCACTGCCAAGGCCAGAGAGACACACACAAGGCGCTGGAACCCCCCCCCCCCCCCCCCCCCCCAAGGTCTCTCCTCCTTCGTCGCTCTGAATTCGGGGGGGGGTCAAACATTTTAAGGGGATTGCGGGAGTTACAGGAAGTGGAGAGGGGAACGTTGGGCAAGAGCGGGATGGTGGTGGTGGTGGTGGTGGGGGTGAGTCTGCCTTTTGTTTGCCATCTTTAGTTCTCTTCTTTTTTTTTCTTTGCATATACGAACAGTTTGAAGAAAAAAAAATGAAATAAAGGGGATTAAACCGGAGAGAGGAAGGAAGCTAATGTCGAGCGTTGAAACGCGGCCCTGGGCTCAACCGCACATCCTTTCAGTCCAGAGCAGAGCTCCCCAGATTACTTCCATGTGTCAGTGTGGGGGGGTGGAAGGGGAGAGGGGGGAGAAAAGAAGAAAGGGAGACGAGGGTGGGGGGGGAGAGAAAGTTGAGCGACTTGAACCGGCGTGGATCGGCGGCGGTGTGGGACAGTGGAACGGATCTGTGTGACAGCCTCCTCTAAAACCATTACCCCCGCGGCTCCGACCTCCTCCTCCTCCCGGAGCGACCTGGTACATTTAACTCCCTTTTCTCTGGGAGAGCTCCCCTCTCAGACCTCATCAGACGCCAGGCGGGCGGAGGCAACCTTAACGGCCCGAGCTGCGCCACACACACACACACACACACACACACACACACACACACACACACACGAGACGTCACGGGTTGTCACCGGGCGGACGGGGCGGCGGAGGGATCCGGTTCCTCCCCCCTGAAGTTCGTGGCACTCGGAAGATTTTTCTTCTTCTTTTAAAAAAAAAAATCTTTGTGGGAAGGTTTTGAATTTACTGTGCCGGGGCTCTGAGGAAGGGATACACAACACACTGCGGTGGGGCTGGGAGAGCATGAGAAGACGGGGAAGTGAGGTGAAGAAACGAAGAAAACATCGTCTCCAATTGCGTCCTGAGCTGGTGATGAACAACAGTCTCAGAGGAGCCGAACCAGTCGGAGCAGAAAGCTTTTCAGAGTGAGACGCTCACTCTTTTTTTCCGGAGCCTTCGAGATCCTTCTACTAAATCTAGACGAAGAGCAAATAGTTTACGACTTACGAAGAGTTCTTTTTCTGCAACTTTCACTGTATCCAAAGGATAAAAGGTGCAGAAGGCCTCCTCGCGAACTCAGGGTCAACCTCCTAACTTTGACCTCCTCGTAAACTCAAGGTCAACCTCCTAACTTTGACCTCCTCGTAAACTCAACTTAAGGTTAACTTACTATGACCTTTCACGTCTTCAAATATATATATATGTTTGTATATGTAGTTACACATTTTTAAGTCAGAAAAACTTTCAACCACATCTTCAAATATATTCATATATATATATATATATATATATATATATATATATATATATATATATATATATATATATATATTTATATATACAAATTCAAAGTCAAAAAACTTAATAGGACCTTTCAACCACATCTTCAAATATATTTATATCTATATATATCTATATATATATGTATATATATAGATATATATACATATATGTATAGTTACACATTTGTAAGTCAAACTTTCTACCACACCTTCAAATATATTTATATATATATATTTATTTATATATATATATATATATATATATATATATATATATATATATATGCAAATTCAAAGTAAAAAAACTTACTAGGACCTTTCAACAACATCTTCAAATATATATATATATATATAGTTACAAATTTACCTCATGACCTGATAACAATTATTTTAACTCAAGGTCCACTTTCTACCTTTTACTAGTTAATATTAATTGTTTTAAACCACATATACAAAATTATAATAAACGTTTAAAAATAAAAACATAATCTTGACTTAAATTGACTTCAACCACATCTACAACATTAAGCACATTATTGTAAACCTAAAAACTAAACTGACAAAAGAAAACCCAGACACATCCTAACTTTATATTAATTCACTAACTCTGATATTACATTTTAATATTCTTCTGAGGAACACCGGGAAGTGCGCTGAACTTTATTTTAATCTCTCGAGTGCTACAATTTTTTTTAAATTTTCTTTGCGAAACATTATTTCACGTCTTCATGATTTAAACCCATATACTCCAATTAAATATACTCTAATTTAATAGAATATAATTTGTCTTGGGATTGTTGAACCGTTCATCCGAGTGACTCCCGAAGTGGCACGTTACCTGTTACCTGGTAACAGATAATATCTCACGAGCGGAGGTCGGATGAGGCGTGACGGTACCCAACGAGCGCCGAACATCATTAATGACCATCGTGGAGCGCTTTGTTCGCCGTTATGAGTACACTAATGGAGCGCCGGGGTAATTGAATGGAGTGGTGGGATAATAGAATGATAAAGTAATGTAATAGTGTGGTAGCCCCCACCACCCCCCGTATTCCCCCAAGGGACACCCCTAAAGTGTGTCAGTGTGGCAGATGGGCGGTCTGTAAAAAAAAAAAAAAGAAGAAGAAGAAGAAGAACCGTCCCCCTCCCCCCACCACATTAATTATAAAGCATCATAATCCATCTATGGCATACAGGGGCAGGACATGGAGACCATTAGGGGCCAGCATGGAAATGGCACAGTGTATAATAATCCTCAGGACTTTACTACCATTAAGCTCCACAGGCACTAACAACACACACACACACACACACACACACACACACACACACACACACACACGCCTCATTTCTGCTGTAATCTGGTTTGAGAAGTCGTGTGTGTGTGTCTCTTTAAATGCGTGTCCCACATTTTCAAACGTTAACTGGAAGTTTGATTTATCGCCGTTCCCCCCCCCCCCCCCCCGTTTTCTTTTTTCTCGACTTTATCTGTTTTTTTCCCACCATGCCCCACAGGCAAGACGGACAGCCCGCCCCCCCCCAAAAAAGCATTGCTTGTATGTGTGTGTGTGTGTGTGTGTGTGTGTGTGTGTGCATGCGCGCCCCTCCGTTAACCCATTCTGCCCAGTCGTCTTGGCTCAGCCTTTTCTAAGCAAACTCCCAGCGTGATCCCAGTCCCCCCCCCCCTCCAAAGAGGGCCTGTGGGACCCCCGCTGGTCCCCGGGACCCGGCTCCGGAGCCCCTCTCTCCGCCCACTGAAGGGCCGGTCCTGGGACTTTTTTTTTTTTTTTTTTTTTGCTGCTCCGGGCCGGGGCTCTTGTGTGGCAGCTGTGACTGACGCTTCAATCGGCGCTCCCCGGGACGCCCCAGCGCAGAACCCTGCATTCCCTTTCACACCTCGGAAACGGGTGGGTGGGGGGGGGGGGAAAGAGAGAGACAATTACACACATATTCAGCCACCTCCCTCTCCCAGTCCACCCACAGCCTCCTCACATCGACCAGAATCTATGAAGAAGAGGAAAACATTAAAAAAAGAAGAAAAAAATGCCCCCACATTTCTAAAGTTTCTGTGTTTCCGGATCCTTCTGAACAAACTCGCAAAATTAGTTCAGCCGTCTGGACCGGCCCGTCTGCAATTTCCTTTCTGTATCTAAAGTTGCCCTTGTTTATTTAATCTGTTCCTCTGAGTAAACACACACACACACACACACACACACACACACACGACTCGGCTATTTCCTCTTTACATTTCCGCCCTTTCGATATTCAGAAAATGTAAGTAATGGAAAAAGACGCGCGGCTCCAAGTGGAGTTAATGCTATCGCGTATGGATCGTCAGTAAATCGAGTTTGTCTCCGGGCCGTTGGAGCGGCGACTCGTAAGCCGGCGGGATTTAACTCTCTTAATTAAATTATTTTGATTGCCGACTTGATTGATGGAGTCAGATGCGGAGCGTTTTTTATTTTTCTTCCCGAGGACTTTTTCTTTTTTTGTGTGTGTGTGTCCCGACTAATTCCTCTTTCAATAGAGACAGACACAATGGGAACCTGCAATCAATCACATGCCGAGCGCGTCGGGTCGGGACGGAGCGCCGCGGCCCCGCCGCCGAGGCCCCGGTGCCACGCGGAAAACACACAATGACATCAGATAGCGGAGCACTCTAAAGTCTAATCTTCCCATAATGCCACGCTAAACCCCACGGAGACCCACTGCAGGGAGAAAGGCTTTTTTATTTCATGCGCCCAGCACTGCTCCTCCTCCTCCCATGGCCTCTGGCTCTCTGTGTGTGTGTGTGTGTGTGTGTGTGTGTGTGTGTGTGTGTGTGTGTGTGTCCATGCATGTTGGGAAAGAGGAAAAAAAGAATGTGAGTGAATGGAGATGTCACTGTCAGACTCTGGCCTCCACATGAATCCGCTCTAGAATGGCCATATTGGCAGCTTATGTGTGTGTGTGTGTGTGTGTGTGTGTTGGTAGGGGGTCTGCCTGCGTGTCCCCCCCCCCCCCCCCCATCACGCCGTGTTCTCGCCGCCCCGCGATTGGAAGCTTCGCGGCAGGACGAGCTTCTATATTTCATCCCGTTCAGACGAGTCGGAGGCCCGTTTCATCTCCCGCACACATGTTTTCCATCACGCGTGTGTTTATCCCCCCCTTCCCCCTGAGATGGGCTCGGCCACGGGGAAGAGAAGAAGGCCTCTCATCTCTTCTCCGATATTGGAAAAATGGGAGCGAAGGTCCGCTAAAGCAAACACAATATCCTCTAGAACCCGTCTCTCTCTCTCTCTCTCTCTCTCTCTCTCGCTCGCTCCGTGACCTCCACACAGAAGAATAGAGAGGAACCTGAAGGCGTCGCGAGGACTCGGTTTAATGAGTATAGAACCGCGGTATTCTCCCCCCCCCCCCCTCTCTCTCTCTCTTCAGGCTCCGTAATGTAATATCTCACGCTATGGGACCTTTTTTTATTTATTTTTTATTTTAAACTCGCCACTCTCGACGCACGCCGCTCTTTTTCCGAAAAATCTCCTTCCCCTCCCTCCATAACTTTTTGCTACTTTTAGCCGCTCCCGTCATCTCCCCGCCTCCCCCGCTGTGAAACATGACAGCCGGATTCCTTCGCCACATCCCGACTCTCTTCTCCTCTCCTGTCTCCCGGATCAAAGCACTTTTGTCTTCTTCCTTCAGACACAAAACTCTACCTCTTCCTCTTCCTCCTCCTCCTCCTCCTCCTCTTCTTCCGGGGCCCGACCGCGCCGCTTCCTTTCTTGTTCTCCGTGGCTCTGTTTGCTGCATTTTCTGATTTATTTATACACACACTTCTGACTGTGGCACCTGGTGGCGCGTGTCGAGGATGTGTGAAACCTTGGCGTGTGCATTATGCGAGCCGAGTCAAATCCCTTATTTGAAATATACATGAACGCATGAATATATTCATCCCTCGTGCATCCGGGAGACTCTCATTTCCTGCAGTATAGTGGCCCTCGCGCTGGAATGGTAGTGGCATGATCCCTTGGAGGCGCCCACCACACACATGTCCCCCCCCCCCCCCCCTCCTCACAATGGAGTGGCGAAAGGGGAAACGTTTGGCTGCCATTGGAGGGCTGCAGCCGTCGCTTCAAAGCGGCGCTCCGGCTGAGGCTTTAATCGGCCTTCTCTCGGCATTAGATGTGCGTCCAGTGATGAGCCTTTGAAGGAGGACGCGGGCAGCGGGGCTGCAGACTGCATGTGCTTTCTTCTTCTTCTTCTTCTTCTTCTTCTTCTTCTTCTTCTTCTTCTTCTTCTTCTTCTTCTTCTTCTTCTTCTTCTTCTTCTTCTTCTTCTTCTTCTTTTTCATCTTGTTGTTGTTGTTCTTCTTTATCTTGTTCTTCTTTGTCTTGTTCTTGTTCTTCTTGTTCTTGTTCTTCTTGTTCTTGTTCTTCTTTTCCTTCTACTACTTCTTGTTCTTCTGTGTGTTCTTCTTGTTCTTCTCATCCTTCCTCTCCTCCTCCTTTTTCTTCTTCTTTTCCTCCTGCTTCTTCTAGTTCTTCTCCTCCTGCTTCTTAATGTTGTTATTCTCCTCCTCCTCCTGCTTCTTCATCATCGTCTTTTTCTTCTTTTTATCTTCTTCTTCTTCTTCTTCTTCTTCTGCAGCCTTTGCGTGAAGTCGGCTGTCTTTTTCTTGTTCCGTGTATGCTGTATGCAAGCTGGAAAACAGCACAAAAACACATTGTGTGCGTGTGTGTGTGTGTGTGTGTGTGTGTGCGCACGTGCAGCTGTGGCGGGCCGGCTAAGGTTCTGAGTGTGCCTTTACAGATGGCGGTAATAATGATCAGATCGCCCTTGTAATGGAGAGGCCCCAGTTTGTAATGGCTTCCTAAAACAACACATGGAGCGCCTTTACGAGGCCACAACCCGCCCGGTTATCACACGGCTAACCGTGGCATCATGTCAAACAAGCTATTTATTAGCACGCACACACACATACACGCACACACACACACGCACGCACACACACTTCAGTTTAATACGTGGCTGCGTCTCGCCTGCCCGTTATCAGAAGAGACGCAGACTCCCGCCCCCTCCCCCTTCCTGCTAATGAGCCTAATGATGTGTGTGTGTGTGTGTGTGTGTGTGTGTGTGTGTGTGTGTGTCGCATCGGTCAATACTGCTGTTCAATATGAGGTTTCTTTTTCCGTCTTTTTCTATTCTTTTTTTTATTTTTTACCCACTGACAACTTGGCGCCTGGATAGCGTCTCATCCAAAGGGAGGAAAGAGAAGAGCAACCCGTGTCGGTCGGACCGGAGGAGACACGTGTTGCCTGTCCTCTGTAATCACGAGCCGAGATTGTAGTGCGAGAGAAATAGACATGTACAGTCGAGCTCCGTGATAAGAAGCCGCTTTTAAGACAACAACAACAACAACAACAACAACAACAACAACAACAACAACAACAACAACAAGCAAAGCGTCCGATGCGCGCTCTCTCTCTCTCTCTCTCTCTCTCTCTCTCTCTTTTATGGAGTTCTGCAGCTTGTTGTGTTTTTTTTCTTCCGTCTTCTTTTCCTCCCCTCTTTCTGTCGCGCTTCCTTTTTCTTGTTGGTTCATTTTCCAACTCTGGTTTTGTTGTTGTTTCATGTTTCCAGAGGCGTTTATTTGGGAGTTTTATTTCCTGTTGTTGTGGGGAGGTGTTTACTGTGCAGCTTTAACTACTCTCTCTCTCCCTCTCTCTCTCTCTCTGATGCATTTCTCGTTTCCACCGCACACCCCGCTGCACGTATTTAGTTATTTATTGTCGCATTAGCGCAGTTGTCTTTTTTCTCTTTCTTCCAGCACACCTCAGACACTCCGGTGCAGACAGACCCCCGTGACACGTGACGCGGGGGAAAGCCGTTTCTTTGATAAAGCACACGGCGTCTGATTGATCCGCGCCGTGGTCCTGATCCCTGGGCTCGGCTGATTAAACCCATCCATCAGCTCCTCTTATCAGCTCCCTAACAGATCGACTGCAGGACACCGAACTACCCCCCCCCTCCCCCTTACACACACACACACACACACACACACACACACACACACACACACACACTTATTGTTACACAGAAAAAGCCAAAGGCTAAGGACAGGGAGGGGCGAGAGAGGTTTACTTTCTCTCTCTCTCACTTCAAGGCCCTTTTTGAACAAAAGAGGAAAAAAGAAAATCCCCCCTATGTAGTTTTTCAAGGAAGGTATTTTTTTTTTTTTTAGATCTATACGGTCATGAGTGTGCTGCGCGCACACACACACACACGCACACACACACACACACACGCACACACACGCACCCTTATTGCTGCAATAACCTCCACCACGGGAGGTCGAACAGCGGCGTTGGCCGATTGTGACAAGAGTGTTTCCCCCTCTAGTGGGAAATCATAAAGTAATGTTTCCTGTCCGGAGTGCTTGTGACGTGTGCCCCCCCCCCCCCCCCCACACACACACACACATCCCCATCCCCCTCCCCCTCCCACACTACCAGCTCGAAGGCATCAGCCAGATAATGGGGGCATCTCTTTCACCGACAGCCTGTCATTCACGTAGCTCTGCAAGCACACACACACGCACACACACACAGACACAGTCACACACACACACACACACTCTGCCCTCGTGCACGCGCGACAAAACGGAAGGCAGACGCGCGCACGGCCGCCGTTATGAATCATCAGGATGTTTTGCAAGTCAAATATCCCCGTTTATTTTTTCCGCGAGCCGCGCGCCCGTTATTATTTTCCTGGATCACATTTTGTGTTTCTCGTCTTCCGGGTGATTGTTAAAGCAGATGCATCGAGGCCACTAAATAAATAAATAAAATAGAATAATAAAAACGCAGCGTGGATGATTGCACGTCACTTTGCTCTCATTTATCTGGGAGCATCCATTACCATCATGTTGTCAAGTCAATGGAAGCGGCAGCAGCAGATGGGCCCTGATTGTCCACAGATGTACGGTTCTGGGACAGTTTGTTGAAGGTTCGGCTTATAGGACTGATCCACAACCTCTTCAATTACAACAATTTACCATTCATAACATCCTGGGAAACCAAACCGGCTCACATAAACAAATTGTTTTGCTTTTACGGGGGACGGAGATCATATCCACCCCACACACACACACACACACACACACACCCACACACACACATGCTGGAATCTTGCAACACTTGCCTCCTTATCGGGAAACCATCAACCCCCAAGTTTACATAGTCTGAAATTTCCTGTTGAAAGAAGATGGTTTATTGAAATCCCGTCGCAGCACGCCCTGCAGGAGCAGGTGTGGACCTGCACGCCGCGCCCTGGTGCCACGAGTGATTTGGGAGGGAGGGGGTTTGGGGGGGGGGGGGTGAGTGAACACTCTCCAAATGCTTGGAGTTGCGTTCTTGGCACGCTCGCTCACTCACTCGCTCGCCCGCTCACTCACTCGTCTCCCAGCTAATGCATGTGTAGTCCTTAATACCCCCTCCAAGATGCGCTCGGAGCGTCGCCAAGGCGATGATTGTGTCATTATTTTTGCAGTCCGATGAGTGATATCCCAGCGGTCCGTGACACGGGCTGTCCAGGCCTGTCGACACACACAGAGAGAGAGAGAGAGTGACAGAGAGAGAGAGAGAGTTGGCTGATTAGAATTGCAAATGGCTGCCAAGTGTTGTGTGTTTATTGTGCGTCTCCAATATTGGAGACAATTAGGCGAATCAAAGCCCAGGGATGGGGATGGAGGCACGCAGGGCCTCTCCGGTTGGCACAGGGTCCTCAGCCCCCCCCACACACACACACACACACACACACACACTCACACTCTTATTCTTTCCTCTCTCTCTGTTGCACTTGTGTGCGTCCGTGAAGTGCGTGGACTCAGCTGGAAGGAAGAGACAGCGAGAGCCACTAAATCCGGCGCCCTCCATCATCCCCTCGCGCATGCCGAGGCGTATTACACGCGCTTTATGATAATGAGACAGCGCCACACGGACATAAATATCGGCCGGCAAAGTGCCGAAGGATTAAAAATGTCCACTCGGAGGTTTTTTCTTTTTGCACGCAGACCGATAAATTCACCTTCGGTTTCACGACTCCCCGAATCAATCGGAAAACCGAATTATCAGCTTTTTCATTACAGCAGAGCTTCTTTTTTTTTCTTCATCTTCCCACCTGTCCTGCCACGAGGAGGTCCACGGAGGTCACGGAGGTCACGCTCGTGCACGCAGATGGAGCCTAGAACCCCCCCCCCCCCTATTATGGCTCGGTGACAGATCGTGGCGCAAAGTGCCCTAAACACACACACACACACACACTTTCGCCGCAAATCACTCTTGAATTGTCCCCCTCCTCCTCCCCCTCCCCTCTCCTGCCCCTCTCCTCCCCCTCCCCCCCTCCCCCACAACGATTGGCCATTACCCCATTATTGACTGAGTGTTTGTACAGGATTCGGCCAAAAATCCATCTGAAAGCCATCCAGCGCTGTTTGTGTGAGACAGGAAGCCGAGAGTGTTTCAGCTCCCCGTGTAATTCACTCTGTCAGAGGCACACAGAGAGGCCTATCTCCTCTAAGACCGCGCGCGTGTGTGTGTGTGTGTGTGTGTGTGTGTGTGCGAGAATGTGCGCTCAATAAATCCTCAGGTCATACGCCCCCCCCCCCCCCCCCATCCCTTTTTAATAGCAGCACATGACCGGTCGCAACAGGCATGCGTGAGGCCCAGGTATGGACACGCACATGTGTAGGACAGGTATCGCCATGGGGGGTTGGAGGAGGGGGTGGGGGGGAGAGGGGGGGGACTGTGGAAGTTTTACTGCGCCCCACACACACACACAAACACACACACACACACACACACTTACATACCACCTTCTTCTTCTTCTTCTTCTTCTTCTTCTTCTTCTTCTTCTTCTTCTTCTTCTTCTTCTTCTTCTTCTTCTTCTTCTTCTTTCGAGCTGTCGCCGCTGTGGGCTAAAAGAGGAAAGGGGGGGGGAGAAAAAAAGAAAACGCCACGATAGGAATGCGCCCGCACTCGACAGAAGTCGGGGAGATTTACTGCGAGTTTTTTTAAGCGCCACATGTGGAACGCACCGAGGGCGAGGAGCCATCGCGAGGCTCGCGTGTCGGGACGCCATCGCGATCAAATGTCACCGAGCCTCGAGAAGAGGGCAACAGTCGGGGTTGCGTGCGAGTGTGTGTGTGCGTGTGTGTGTGTGTGTGTGTGAGAGTGTGTGTGTGTGTCGGATCTCCGACGTGGCTGTTTTGCGAGTGTGTGAAACTGAGGAGAGGGTTCACGAGGTGACGTCTCGTCAGCTGTTTGACTTTCCCAGTTTCCCAGGGAAGCGGTTTTCAAGAACAATGCGGACGAAGAAAAAGAACCAATGACACGAAAACTAAAAAAAGAAAAGAGAAGAAAAGAAAAAGCCCCGGTGCTGTTTGTTCGGTGCCTGAATTATTGGTGTTGAGATATGTGGGGGTGGAGGGCGGGGGGGTAGAGGGTAGATGATGTGTGAGTGACTGCACCGGGTTCGCAGCAGACACATATCTCCTACCGGACTCCTCCACCCATCCATCTCCCGGCACCGGCTCACAATGGCAGGAATACATTTAAAAATATAAAAAAGAGTCTGGAGAGAAAGGGGACGCAAGATAAATATTGTGTTAGTCTTCTCCCTCGCTCGCTCTCCCTCGCTCTCCCCCGCTCGCGATTGTCTCTCCCGCTGACAGATGAACAATGAAAGTATTGAA
>CM070095.1:22934864-22947364 GCA_036178185.1 Liparis tanakae | reverse complement strand
GGAAGTTGGACTGGGAAGGTCCAGGATGCACCCTACCGTGCTTTTGTGTGCTCTCACATCCGTGAGTGTGTGTGTGTGTGTGTGTGTGTGTGAGGGTGGGGGTGTGTGTAGCATATGTGAGATCATGTGCTCATATTCACCAGTGGAATGTAAAAAGGGTGAAGGGGTGGGGTGTGTGGGTGTGTGGGTGGGGGGGGGGTTCTCCCCATCGCCTCTCTCTCTCCCTCTTTCTGGTTGTTTTCTGTCCTCCGGCCCGTGGAGCCTGTTTGCGTAAGCTCTTCACAGGATTGAGACGTCCAGATGAAACACACACACACACACATACACACACACACACAAAAAAGGGAGGGGGGGAGGGGAGACAAGGTTTCGGGAGGTCATTTCCCAGAAACATCGTTTTGTTTCATCCGCTCTCTTCCTCTGTGCAGCCGAGCCTCTTCTCCCATCAACAGGTCTCCAGACGTCGTGAATGGAGGATGCAATTGAGCCTCCCTCCCTCCCTCCCCCCCCCGCCCCTGCCCCCTCTTCCCTTTTCGACCTCCTTTAAAAAAAAAGAAGAACAAAAAGTACAATAATCTTCAAGCCACTCGTCTCCGCCTCTCCGTTGGCGTGCGGCCGTGTGCAGCGGCACCGTCGTGGCGCTGATTAAGTCGACAGAGAGACAGAGAGAGAGAGAGAGAGAGAGAGAGAGACAAGCGGGAGACAAAGTCCCAGCCCACCAGTTTAATTTCACATCCTGGACTGGCTGCTGTGGGCCGCAGCTTGCCAAGTGGAGGGCTTTTAAACTGGGCTAAACACTAATTGCTGCCCTATTTCTTTTATGTTGCTTCTTTCCCATCTGCGACGGCGCTTTCCAGAAGCTCCGCCGCGGCCGCCAGAGCCTCATTACGGCGGCCGGTTAACAAAAGGCTGGGAAACAGAAGCGGAGGATTCACTTAGGATGGCTATCTAACCGCCGACCGGGAGGCCTGCTCGGGAAGAATTGAATCAATGACAAGGGGGTGGGGGGGAAGAGGGGGGGGGATTAAATCCTTCAGGGATATTAAGATATTAAGAATTTCGGGGGGGAATCTTAATTATTCATCTAAATTGTCGCCGCTCTAGTGGAATAAATCCGGTTGTAAAACTTAGAATTAGACGCGTGTGAGGATCATTGTTTTATTAATCGAGAGCCGGGGATTTTTTTTTTTTTTACTTCCTTCAATTTGAATCCCGAAAAATTCTTTTTGAAAACTGAAACATTTTGAGGAGAAAAAAAAAAAGAAAGACGAAATAAAGCTGCAAGAAATGTAAAATAGAAACAAATCAAAGTATAATTGTGATGTTCTTGCAGCCTCTCTCTGGTTTCCTTCTTGTTTTTCTGTAGGTGTTTTTCTTTTGTGAGTGTAAGGAGGAGAGAGAGAGAGAGAGAGAGAGGGGGGGTGATGGAGGGCGAGATGAGAGAAAATAGAATGAGGGGAAATGTTGAGGAGGTGAACGAGACGGAAGGATAAAGAGAGAGGGAATGAGATTGGGGAGCAGAAACAAGAGGGTGGGGGTGGGGGGGGGTTGAGATGTGGGGAGGAGAGGAGGGGGGGGGTGGTCAGCAACAAAGACTAATGTTGCCATGGAAACTTGTTTATGCCTCACTGATGCATCTTGTAGATCCAATTAGGGGCTGATTGTGTCCGTGTCTTCATAGGCACACGCACGTGTACCCCCTCACACACACACACACACACACACACACACACACACACACATGAACATAATATGTATGCTGATACACGCGCACACACATGCACACACACACACACACACACACACACACAAACACACACACATAGGCACATGCAGGGGCGCTCCTGAAAACCAGCAAATTGTTAGAGGAGGCAGGACAAAGCACACCCCGCGTTCTCTCGCTCTTATCGGCCCTTGAATTAGTGCGACACCCCCTCCACCCCCCCCCAACGCCTCCACCCCCTCCACCTCCACCCCCTCCACCCCCTGAGCACCAGACAATGCCGTGGAAATAACGTCTCACCCGCTCCCAAGCCCTTCATACTAGAGGTCCTACTGAGGCTTTCATGACATTGTGTGTGTGTGTTTTTTTTTCTTTTTTTTCTTTTTTTTTGCAAATTTCTGGTTTTGCATTTATTGTCTTTCGTGAATCGAGTCATTTATTTGGTAATGTGCCTGTCGGAGAAGAATGGCCGTGAATGTGGGAAATAAAAAAAGCCGTAATCCAATCATGTTCACTTTCATGGGGGGGGGGGGGGGGGGGGGATAACTCTCCAGAAAATAGGATTTAAAAAAAAGAAGAAGAAGAAAAAAGAAAAAAAAACAACGATCGTAACTTACGATGGCGAGACGTTTGGCTGTGTTTAACATCAGAGGAGGAGGGATGTTGATCATAAGCCCCCCCCCCTCCCTCCTCCCCCCTCCTCCCCCCTCCTCCCCCCTCTCTCTCTCCTCACCCACCGCCTGCACTTACACACTCCTCTATCAGGCTCTTCCAGGAGTCCTCCCCTGTCTGAGGAGTTAGTTATTTAGTGGTGAAATGATGTGTGTGATGATGAAATGAGAGGCTGCAGATAAAGTGAGATTATGCTCTGAGAGAAAAAAGAAGGGGGGGAGAGAGAGAGAGAGAGAGAGAGAGAGAGGCCCAGCCCCTGATGTCTTGTTAAAACGTGAGGGATCAGAAAGAACAACAAATGCATTGCACGCCGCTAAATCCTGCTTAAATCCGCTGGCATGGGCAGATCTAGCAGAGATAGTCCCACTGCTGTGCTCGCTGTCTGCGACCACAACGCACACACACACACACACACACACACACACACACACACACACACACACACAACACTGACACACCCGCGGTCAGTCCGGCTGTCTAGGTTAATGCTCGGCTAACTGGGACAGCAGAGCTGAACCATGTTGACATTTTAAGCCTCAAACAAGTCCAGAACAATGATTCGGCCCGTCTGCATCCCCCCCCCAACCCCCTCGACCCCCCCACCCCGCGCCCCTCATATCAGACCGCAAACTCAGCCCATTTTCAGACACACACACACATGCATGCATGCAAAAACATACACGCCACTGCCCAAATACAAGGCAAGTCCTCATTGTGTCCCCACCCGCTCCCTCACACACACACGCACACACACACACACACACACACACACACACACACACACACACACACACACACACACACACTGGGTCTCCTCCTGTTCCCCCACCTTTAGTGAATAAAGGAGTACAGGCTCTGATCTGATTGAGTTGGCAGCGCCGGGCGAGGTGGAGGGCGACAGTGAGGCCAGATGGATTATCTTAATCCTCCAGCGGAGGGAAGATGAACGAGGAAACTAGGAAACTAGGAAACTAGGAAGCTTGAATCTTTCCTCGCAGACCCCCGGCACCCTATTTTCTCCCCCCCCCAACACCCAGAAAGTCAGACCAGTGAAGTGGAGGCGGTGATGCACGGGGGGGTCTTAGGATGGAAGTCCATAAATATTAAAGAACAACAATCCTCTGGACGTACATTCCACAGACAGACATTTCTGCGGCGGCCATTTTGTTTTCGGCCATCTTGTTTCCCCCAACTTTTTGAGGGCGTCAGGATGCCACACGTGGCGTTTGTGCGACGGTTGAATGAACCGCGCCAGACAGATCTAAACCTATAACTCCCGCAGCTCAAAGTCTTAACATTGTGTAAACTGCTGATTTACAAGAGAGCGTTTTCTCCTAGCCTGGATACCAGACCAAACTTAGCCCCGCCCTCAACATTTTTGGTTGGGAAGTTGGGTCTGGCGTCGCTCCATTGGGGAGAAATTATCTCCGGTCAAAAATTGACCGGACCAATCAAATTGTGAGGGCGGGCTTTATACGATGACGGACATATGATCAACAGTAACGTAACCAACACGTCATATGCGTTGCTTAAAATACGTCACATACTCCGTTTCTCTGATTGGTTGTCGCTCTATCCAATTGAGCGAAGAGGCATTTGCTTTCCTGGTTCGGTTGAGACACGCCCCATAATCACAGCCCAACGGAGCGGTATCAGACTCACATTCTGACTAGAGTATGACATCGTCAGGCTAGTTTTCTGCTCCTCCAGAATACCGTGTCACGGAGAGCCGGATGATAACCGTGTCTTTTCTCTCCTCTCGCCCCGTCAGGTTTGTGGCCGGCCAGGGCCTCGTGATCTACCCCGACATCGGGGACAAGCTGGACATCATCTGCCCCAAGGCGGAGCAGGGCGGCGAGTACGAGTTCTACAAGCTGTACCTGGTGAAGCGCGAGCAGGCGGAGAGCTGCAGCACGGTGCTCGACCCCAACGTGCTGGTCAACTGCAACAAGCCCGAGAAGAACATCAAGTTCACCATCAAGTTCCAGGAGTTCAGCCCCAACTACATGGGCCTGGAGTTCAAGAGGAACTACAACTACTACATCACCTGTGAGTCCCACTTCCACAGAACATTACGGGGGTGGATGTCTAGCCTTAAAAAAATGGTTAGGGTTAGGGTTAAGGGTTAAGGGTTAGGGGTTAGGGGTTAGGGTTAGGGTTAGAGGGTTAGGGTTAGGGTTAGGGTTATGTGTTGTGGTTATGGTTATGGTTAGGGGTTAGAGTTAGGGGTTAGGGGTTAGGGTTAGGGTTAGGGTTAGGGTTAAGGTTAGGGTTAGGGTTAGAGGGTTAGGGGTTACGGGTTAGGGGTAGGGTTAGAGGGTTAGGGTTAGGGGTTAGGGGTTAGGGTTAGGCTTAGGGATAGGGGTTAGGGTTATGGTTAGGGTTAGGGTTGGGGTTAGAGGGTTATGGTTAAGGGTTAGGGTTAGGGTTAGAGGGTTAGGGTTATGGGTTAGGGTTAGGGTTAGGGGGTTAGGGTCTAATCACCTCTGTTTCCTGGTGAAACTGTGTTTTAATGAAATTCTCACGGCCTCGCTCGTGATAGGGTGGTTGTTTATATTCAGGGTGTGTGTGTGTGTGTGTGTGTGTGTGTGTGTGTGGGGGGGGTGGGGTCAGGATGCAAAACCTGCAATCTTGACTGACATTTCCTCAAGTACTACTTAACTTTAAATACAGTTTCCAGGCGCTTGTTTCTCCATTCTCAGCTCCGACAAATAAAAAAGAAAAGCTGTATTATTATTATCATTATGGTCATTATCATCAGATCTGGTAAACGTTTTGTTTTTACGAGGGGTTCACTGTCAGAATAATCTCTTAATAATGTCCCGGGAAGTTCCTTGAAAAACAAGCTAATGGAATTAGGGATTCTGTTTTTTTTTGGAGGACGGCGTTCAGTTCAGGGTCACCGAAATTTAATTAATTTAAACTAATTGTGACCCGGAGCGGCTGCACAGGAGTCAGCTGGGCGCACGGGAAATTTGAAACCAAATAATAATTAATAATGAATAATTAACGAATATTAATCTCCCATTTTTCCTTCAGTTTGTACAAAACTCTATCGTTATATTCTGGACATTTCACAAAGAGTTATATAAAAATGTGCAGACCTTTTTAGAGTGAGGAGCAACATTATAAAAGAGGCTTTTTTACTCATTGAGATGATGTATATTTAATTTTTAAATGCAGCTCGCTTGAATGAAACGTCACTATATTTACCGAAGGAAAAAGGCTCTGAATGTGTTTACAGAAAGCTTGGCGGCATTGTGCACACGTCCCTTTTCATATGTGGGTTTCATTCATCGTGACTAACGCGTCGTGGGTGCGGGTTGAAGCATAGTTTTGCAATTTAAATGACATATTGTCCCAGCGTTGGCCGACGGTGTTAAAGAAGAGAAACAACCTGAAACCATTAAATTACAAATGAAAAAACACATTACGAATTATACAACTGTGACCACGAATAATTTGGTTTAAAACATGAATTCATCCTCAGCGCGTTCATCGCTACAATGTTGCCATAAGTACATTTAATATTTAAAAACAACAGTCTGAGAAGGAGTGGAAGAAGCCCGGCTTGACGCTGAGACAATAACCGCGGGGTTCAGGAGGAGGTGAGGCCGACCTCCTCCTCCTTTTGGGCCTCAGCGATTGTCTTTCATCTGCGTCCTGGTGGACGTTTAGTAATGAAAGAACCTCCGCGGAGTCCGTTGCCTCTGGACCGGCGGTCTCCTGGTCCTGCAGGAGGAGGCGGGGTCAGTGGAGCTGGAGGGTCTGGTTCTCCTCCGGGCTTCGGTTTGTTATCCTCCTCCTGCAACAGACGGAGGAGGGTGCAGCAGCAGTGTCTGGTGCTCCGGTGGGTTCATGCAGGTTTTTATCAGCCCCCCTCCTCCTCCTCCTCCTCCTCCTGGTCTGACCTTCAATTCTGGAGGTTCAGCAGCGTTGGCGTGAAGCTCTTGACCCACCGGGATGTCACGTGGGTCCGTCTGGATACACAAGCCCCGCGTCATCAAATCAACGAGCCACGCTCTGGGCGACTAATTATGAATTATTATATCATTATATTCTAATATAATGGGCTCTGTATTTTATATTAGCATTCTCACTTTTCCAGTGTATTCTCCTGATGCTGTAAATTCACCGGAGCACTAAAAGCGTCTCAATCCGCCTCTGAAAGTAGTCCCAAAAGGACAAACTACTTCTTCTGTAAGTGTGACATTTGCTAAAAAAAACTGCAGCGCCCGGCTTTTTCCGGTAAATTACACTTTTTTTTATCGTTTTATTTCGTGTTGTCGGAGAAGTAAGATATTGTTGTTTTTTGTACACGTTTTTTTTTAAAGATTTACGTCTTCTGCCGGGAACAAAAAGGGCCCGCGGCCGCCTCGAAGGAGCGTTGACGCTTTCGGTCGTTTTTTTAATGGGATTTGTAAATAATGAGCGGGCAGGTAGAAAAAGCTCCAGTTCATCTCGGGTCACGACGCTAGCGTGTTGTTTTAGACCTTCGCTTTAAGGCCTTATCTCATTATTACTTCAGTCCGTCATTTCCTACATTTCCTGGAATGAGTTGATTACACGCGGCGAGGTTGATCTGGTTTGAGGATACTATCAGTCGAGGGTTAGGGGGGTCTCTGCCACACATCTGTCACTGATTCTTCCTCCATATCGATGGAGCGATCAGAGATTCAATGTCTGCAAGAAATAAACCGATCCACAAGTCGGTTGATATATATGCGACGACGTCGGTTTGAAACAACTCGTAAAAAAAGCTGAGAAAAAACTCCTCGCGCTGCTTTTTGAAGGCGGGTGATTTATGTTCACGTCTCTCGTCTTTCACCTCGGAGTTTTAAATCCGTCGCGAGGTAGAACGTTTTTAATGAGAAAATAAAAAAAAATACTTTTTAATGTTTTTTCGCCTCTTTTTTCTTCTTTTCTTTTTCAAGTCATCAGCCTCGAAAAAAAAAAAGAAGGGGAAAAATAAAATAAAATCCGCGGTTATAAAATTAAAGTCCTGCATATGTTTCCCCTTTTTTTGTGTGATCTGGAGCGATTTGAGAACTCGCCCTCAAAGCCCGAATGCGGGGAAGCATGAAGCCTGTGATGTTATCAAGCGACAGGTTTTTTTTTTTGGGGGGGGGGGGGGGGCGCTCCTGTGGCAACACATCATGTGGACTTTAAAGAAATACTTCTTTGAGCTTTATTACACACACATGTCTCTGGTATACACCTTTGGGGCATTTCTCGGCGTCTGCTTAAAGTTTTTTTTTTTTCCTCCCCTCGCCGGCTGCTCCGCATATTGTCTCCTGATTACATCACGAATATCTTTTAATTAACTTAGTGACATGTGCGTGGGTCACGGTACGATCGGACATCAGAGGAAAGGGAGGAGCTTCTAGCTTTAAGAATACCTCCCCCCCCCCGGAGTGTTTCAGACTGTGACCTCATAGCCGGAGTCACGAGGGAGGCCGAGGCCGGCGGAGCACTACGCTCGTTCTTCTCGCCCGGCGGTAATCCGGCGAGGTATTACGTATAACGTTGTTATCCTTTTTTTATTGGGGAGCTCGATTTATTATTTCCGGCCTTCGCCAGCGACGCGGTCCATCTTTCGCCGGACGCACCTTTCCTGCTTTTCCTGTGCAGCGTGTGTTTTTTAGTGTGTGTCTATAGGCCCCTTAAGGTCAGCTCCCCCCCCCCCCCCCCCACACACACACACCTAGGCGTGCGTTATCCCCACCGTCTCTTGCTGGGAATGCGGCCCAGCCAGCCGGCCGAGCGGAGCGGCGTAAATCTGCCCGGCCTATAAAGATCCGGCTTATCTGGCCTGATTAACGGTCAGACGCCGCTCGAGACGAGAAGAAGACGCACGGGGAGTGTGTGGACATTCCACTGAGCCCCCCCCACCCCCCCTACCCCCGGTTTCCACTTTTGACTCCACCGCTACGTTTGTCTTTTCCTTGATCCCCCCCTCCCAACTTCTGCTCCTTCCATGAGGTAGAATAAGCAACAAAAGGTGTGGGGTAAAGTAAGCAACAAATGGTCTGTGTGTGTGTGTGTGTGTGTGTGTGTGTGTGTGTGTGTGTGTGTGGATTTCTTTTGCGTGTGTGTCCCGTGCCCGGTGTCACCGCGGGGGATCCGCCTCCACCCGGTCCTGTCCATCCCGGCCCCTGACAGGAGCCGTGGGGGGGGGGCGAAAGGTCAAAACTCACGAGCGAGGGGTCACGGAAAACCCAGCAGGGGGGTCCGGTAACGATAACCCCGCGCTGATCTAAACCCCAGACCAGCGTCAGCCTGTGCTGTTCGTCAGCAGCCCCCCCCCCCCCCCCCCCCACACACACACACACACACACACCCCCGCCCTGTGTGTGATCACACAAACTGGTTGTATTTCACGGCGTTGTCTAAACACAGGATATGGAATGAGCTGTTTTGCGAGTAAAATGGCCGCGCTGCGTTTAGGGGAGTCGGGAAAAATAAGTGTTTTTTTTTTTTTAGACGAGAGGCTTCTTGGGAGGGGCGAACTTAATGGAGAAAATGAGCAACGGAGCAGGAACGAAAGAAGAGAGGGACAAACACACACACACACACACACACACACACAGTCTTTTTACCCCCCCCCCCCCATTGGAACAAAAAAATAAATAAAATGGCTCCATTTTCTTCCCCATTGGCTCCTCGGTGGAGTAATGCACCGTGACCGCTGCCGTGTGATATTCCTCCGGCGGGGAGTTGCTCCGTTGTTCTATATCAGGGCGAGAGGCCACGCGGCAGTAAACACCGGCCGCCTGTCGCCTCCTCCTCTCCCTCGGCCGTAAGCCTGATCCCCCCCGACAGCTGCCACTCTCCATCGCCGAGCAACACGGCCGAGTCCGAGGCCACCGACTCCCACCAGAACGCAGCCGCAGGGAGCACATGCTATACCACATGCTATCTCACATGCTATCTCACATGCTATCTGACATGCTATCTCTCATGCTATATCACACGTTATCTCACATGCTATCTCACATGCTATCTCTCATGCTATACCACATGCTATCTCACATGCTATCTGACATGCTATCTCTCATGCTATATCACACGTTATCTCACATGCTATCTCACATGCTATCTCTCATGCTATATCACACGCTATCTCACATGCTATCTCACATGCTATCTCACATGCTATATTACATGCTGTCTCACATGTTATCTCTCATGCTATATCACATGCTATATTACATGCTGTCTCACATGTTATCTCTCATGCTATATCACACATTATCTCACATGCTATACCACACGCTATCTCACATGCTATATTACATGTTATATTACATGCTATCTCACATGCTACATCACATGCTATATCAAATGGTATCTCACATGCTATCACACATGCTATCTCACATGCTACATCACATGCTATATCATATGCAACCGCTTATGCTATCGCTCATGCTATCACACATGCTATCTCACATTATATCTCACATGCTATTGCACATGCTATCGCTCATGCTAGCACACATGCTATCTCACATTATATTTGACATGCTATTGCACATGCTATCTCAGATGCTATCTCACATATGCTATCTCACATTCTATCTCACATGCTATTGCACATGCTATCTCACATGCTATCTCAGATGCTATCGCACATATGCTATCTCACATTATATCTCACATGTTATCTCAGACGCTATCTCACATTATATCTCACATGCTATTGCACATGCTATCTCACATGCTATCTCAGATGCTATCACACATATTATCGCTCATACTATCTCAGAATATATATATTTTTAAATACTGTTATTGTAAACACAAGAAGCTGCTGATTATAAAGGTAATGGCGTATGTATTTCTTTGTTACAAACGTGGGTGTTGACCCGGTTTAAAAAAAACTAAAAGACAATACCCAAGAACATACATCTGAGGAGCTGCATTCCGCTGCTCCTTTGTGTGGGCGCTCTTCTGAGGAAGTCTCCTCCACCGGGCTTCTTCTTGGGCTTCACAGGGCAAGTATTTGCCCTTAGGAGAGTTGAAGGTCAAGGTTGAAATCCCTGACACAAGATCCTCCCGTGCCCTACATCCACGAGCAACTTAAAGGCTCCAACACGTGCACGTGCACATGCACATGCACGCTCCCACGTGCACAAACAAAGGCTGGTGCACGGTGGAATCAATAAGAACGCCGCCGGGTTTACGGCTCAATTTGTTGCGGCGCAATAACTGTAATCGGATTGGGGAGAGCAAGAAAAAAAAGAAAAAGAGTGTGAAATGTCATCTTTTTAGAGCGAACATAGAAATTACCATAATCAAATCTCAGCCAAAAAAGAAACAACAAAAAAGTAGTCGCGTTAGTCACCGGAGCGTTTTTAAACCAGACAAAAGGCATTTTGATTGTCAGATTATAGAGCGACGCAAATAACTCGCACCATTTTTTTTGGGAGTCGCAGTCGAAGAGATTTTCATTTTGTCGTGAAGCGATAACTGTTAACATCTGGTAACCTCTCTCTGTAAACTCCCACTGAAATATTTTAATTACAAGCCAGAGACACTGCGCTGGATTTTCCTTTTTTTGTTGGAGTCGTGAACAAAGCGCTTATTGTTTAGGCTGCATATTTAGCGGCTTCGCTCCCAGAACCCGAATCAACGACGAGACGTTGGCAAACATTGAAACGCGATGGTATATATATATATATATATATATATATATATATACACATGCATATACATGTGTATATATATAGGCATATATTTAAGTATATATATATAGGTATATATATATTTATATATATGTATATGTACATATATATGTATATATACATATATATATATATTTAAATATACATATTTATATATACATATTTATATATTTATATATATATATTTATATATATGTGTGTATATATACTTATATAGATGTATATATTTACATATATATACTATATTCACTATATATATATTTATATATAAATATATAAATATATAAACATATATGGCATTAAGAAAAATAAAAGCTCCAAAAGCTGGTTGAAAACAAACCAGTTGTATAACTTTTGGTAAACCATCCCGACCAGCGCGTCGTTCTCATCGCTAAGATCAGTTTTGCCGCCGCCGCCGAGGTCGATTAGAGTTTTTTTAAGGAGCTCTTCGTTAAGCCTTAGCGGATTTCATCTTCAGAGTAAACCCGGCTAACGCGTTTCGGGTTAGCTTCGGTTAGCAGCACGGCCTGGGATAAGAAGATTTAACCCCTCCCCCCCTCCCCCTCCTCCTGGTGAGTGAATATAGTGTTTATCGGCGTGCCGGTGTAATATAATATATGACTTTCTGCTCGCTTTGTGCGTCTATCCTCCGCTGCTCTGGATGCTTCACACACACACACACACACACAGCGTTAGCAGGCGGCGCGTTATTGTCGCTGGTTATTGCCTTTCGTTTATTACTGGGGAGTTTGTTTAGAGGGAGGTGGGGGGGGGGGGGGGAGACGGCGACACACGAGGACTTCCTCCGAGAGGGAGGGGTTTGTCGCTCACGTGGCCCGTACAAGTGAATGGTAACCGTTGGTTACGCCCGAACCCGATGAAGCTGATGTATTCATGTATTCGTCTCAATTAGTCCGCTCCCCGCATCTTCAAA
Organism: Liparis tanakae; assembly: GCA_036178185.1. NCBI lineage: Eukaryota > Metazoa > Chordata > Actinopteri > Perciformes > Liparidae > Liparis > Liparis tanakae. The sequence goes on along the minus strand of CM070095.1, from coordinate 22,935,348 downwards.
TGCAGACACTCATCCCTCCTCGGCCGCGCTCCATGCTTATCTTATTAGAATATTTTAGATCTCTCTCTTTCCCTCCCTCTCTCTCGCTCTCTCTCTTCACTATGTCCTGTGTGTGTGTGTGTATGTACTGAAGACTGTGTTAACTGATAGCTTAGATCTCCTCTCAGCGCGCAGACCACAGGAGACAACAACACTGTTGATTTCTTCTTCTTCCATTTTTCATCTACCCCCCCCCCCCACACACACACACACACACACACTCAAACTCATTTTGCAGAATGACTCTTTCTGTTCTGTAAATGTCGATAAGCAGTTTCCTCGTTGTCTTTTTAATTCACATCTCTGTGTTGTTGTTTCTTGCGGCCCTGAAAGTAGCTGCATACACAGAAACATAATGTTTCTTAAATGATTCTTTAAAAGGTTTTGTGGTTTTACGAAAAACCATCAACTACGGAGAACACATTTGGGAAATGGTGCCTTAAAG
>CM070095.1:22909864-22924864 GCA_036178185.1 Liparis tanakae | reverse complement strand
TGTGACATCGTCGTTTTGATACCAACGGAAAAAGGAAGCCGCCTCGCGTGCTTCTTCTTCTCTCCCTTGATGCTAAGTGTGAGCGATCGGGTCGCGCCTGTTTGTGTGTGTGTGTGTGTGTGTGTGTTGTTGTTGTTTATTTATTTATTTCCGAAAATGTAGGCATTATCATTGGCGGTGGTTACTGTGACTACCGGGGCCTCGGCTCGGCTAAGTGGAAGTCTGAATGATGTGAGGAGGAGGAGATGAGGGGGTGTGTGTGTGTGTGTGTGTGTGTGTGTGTGTGTGTGTGTGAGGGGGTGTTGTGTGAAAGGTAGCCAATGAATGTCACCTCTCATCCACTTTCTCATTAAACAACCTGTTCTCTGTCTGTCACATGGGGGGCCGTGTCCACCCCCCCTCCAATGGAGCACGAGACACACACACACACACACACACACACACACACACACACACACACACACACGCACTGTGATCTGGACAGGAATACGAATAAGCAGCGGATGATTCATGATGAAGATGAGGGTGGAGGAGGGGGGGACCACCTGAGTGACCTCATTTAACAGACTTGAGAGTAAACATGGCGTCACAGTCTCTCTCTCTCTCTCTCTCCATCGCCCCCCCCCCCCCCCCCCCTCCGAACGTCCTTGTGAGAAATCCACGTGCACGCTCGCACGTGCACGTGGAATGCGAGGCCGCCCGGCGGCGCCGTGCGGCGCTCTGCATGTGCGGCGTTGGAACGGGAGCCCGTCTTTTCTCCTGGCTGTCACATTTTGGTGCTGCAGATATTTCCCAACATCAACATTTGGCACCTGGTTCCTCTTATGACTTCAGCAGCTGTAGATCTTTTGTCCCCCCCCCCACACACACACACACACTCTCTGCAGGCCAGTGATCCACACCCTCGCTGAGGGCCTTAAATCAGAAGAAGAAGAAGAAAAAAACAGCTTTGGAGCGCCGACCGCTTTATTAAAAAAAAAAAGAGCAACATTCCTTCGTGCAGTGACCGGCTCTCGGTATGTTCTGGACTCCTGAGCCGGTTTGTTCCACTAAATCATTAGCAGAGAGAGAGAGAGAGAGAGAGAGAGAGAGAGAGAGAGAGAGAGAGAGAGAGAGGGAGAGAGAGAGAGAGAGAGAGAGAGAGAGAGAGAGAGAGAGGGAGGTTCTTTGTTCTCCGTCCTCTACGCTTTGCTTTATTACCCCACCCCCCCATGTGTATACTTCCCCTCGGGACCCACAGGAAGACCCAATTCCCCAGTTTCCATTCCCCCCCCCCACACACACACACACACACACACACACACACACACACACACACACACACGGCATGGCCGCCGGACTTTTTAATATCTGGAACTCAAAATTTTGAATAACGTCAGTAGAAAAGAGAGAGAGAGAGAGAGAGATGGATAGAGGGAGGCAGAGGGATAGAAGGAGGGAGAGAGGGAGGCAGAGAGGGAGAGAGAGAGGGAGAGGGAGGGAGAGAAAGAGAGAGAGTTGGAAGCTTTCAGATTAAAAATAAATAATTAAGAAAGGAGCCGTCAGTGTGACCTTGTTGTGGAAAACGTGTCTGGCAGTTATCTGTGTTTTGAGTGAACGATGAATATGATATCACACACACACACACACACACACACACACACACACACACACACACACACACACACACATACATACATAGACTGACCAGCCCAGTGTGTGTGTGCGCTGCAAAGTATTTAACATGTTTTATTTCTGGGGTTCACCACACGTTGTTAATGGACTCAACAGTTGTTTCTGGACTCAATCTTCCATCTTGAATAGCGCTTAAAAAAAGATGTGAGGACATCGGGAAAATGTGGTTGGAATTGGTCACGGTTAATCGGATTATGACTTTCCACCGGTACAGTAAAAAAAAAAAGAAAAAAGAAAGAACCTTGAATTATTGGACGTTTTAAGAGTCCCGAGCACAAACAACGTATAAAAGTGATCGTCCCTTCATCATAAAACCAGCTTCTCTCCTCAGCCGTGGGGCCTCGGAGGGCCCACTTATCAAGGTGCCCCATCAGCTGCCTGAAGGAACGACTGATTTAGACGTCAGAGGAACGTTAACACTGAGAAGATCCCCCCCCCCCCCCAAAGTGGATATTAAACTCACGGCGTGACGCTCGCTCCCACTCGCATCGTCTGAGCTCGGCTCCGTAACCTCTCAAATTTTAGAAAATTGAAGAAAAAGAAGGGGAGAAATTGGGCGTAAAACTGAATTTATCCGGACCGCGCCATTTCTAAGACGGGGGGGGGGGGTCACCTCCTCCCCGAGACGCGCTCCCTGCTTCTTCCCATAAATCACAACGCTCGCCGAGTCGCGAGTGTTCCTTCACGTTAATGTCCCACGTGAAATATAGAAAAGTATTTTTTTTGGGGGGTGGGGGGGGTTCCCGTGGGTTCCCCCCCCCCAACCCACCGTATACATTTCGGTGTCCGGCATCACTGGAGAGCCGTGTTGAGTCTACAAAGAGAGCTCCCTGTCACAATGTTATCGCAATCATTCCTCGCAAATTATCACGTCCTCCGGGCCAACGCTACCAAAATGTTGTGGTTCTCCCCCTACACACACACACACACACACACACACACACACACACACACTCCTAATCTCGAGCCAGAGAGTATACGCTCTGATAATAGTAACATAATATTAGCGCAATTCATTATTTAGTTTTCTCCAATTTCTGCCGGAGCACAATAGCTGCGCTCCCAGCGGGCGCCGGAGCGTCAACATTAATAATCTTTAGGAACGACGCGCCATGAATCCACGGCGACAGAGCCGGATTTCAGTTAGTGCGGCGGGGGAAATGCATGTCGAAATAATCGACACACAATACCCCCCCCCCCCCCCTCCCCCATTCCCGTAAAGTCTGCAGCCGGGCTCCTCCTCCTCCTCCTCCTCCTCCTCCTCCTGGTGTCATCACTAGATAAGCACCCTCTACGAGACGATCTCATCACGACGATGATGAGGGTGCCATCTGAAGCAATCACCCGGGAAGATGGTCATTGAGTTAAGAGGGGAGGGGAGGGGAGGGAGGGAGGGAGGGAGAGAGGGAGGGAGGGGGGGAGTCAGATAGTGCAGATAAAAAAATAAACTACAACTAAATTAAGTGAGCGAAAAAGCAGGCAGGCAAGGGGGAGAGAGGGAGGGAGGGAGGGAGGAAGATAAGGAGATATGGAGAGAGGGAGGTATGGAGGGAGAGAGGGGGAGAGGGGAGGGAGGGAGAGAGAGGGAGGAAGGATAGGGAGGGAGGGAGGGATGGAGGGAGAGAGAGGGAGGAAGATATGGAGAGAGGGAGGGAGGATAGTGAGATATAGAGAGAGGGATGGAGGGAAAGGGAGAGAGGGAGGACAATAAGGATATATGGAGAGAGGGAGAGATGGAGGGAGAGAGAGGGAGGGAGTGAGAGAGGAGAGAGAGGGAGGGATAGAGGGAGGGAGAGAAAGGGAGGGAAAGATGGAGGGGGAGAGAGAGACAGAGAGAGAGACAGAGAGATAGAGATAAGGGAGAGAGAGGGAGGAGAGATAGGGAAAGAGGGAGGGAAAGAGGGAGAGAGGGAGGGAGAGAGAGAGACCGAGAGAGAGAGATAAGGAGGGAGAGACCTAGGCGGATAATGTGAGGAAGGGAGACAAAGCGTTTCAGAGGAAGGGAGTGAGTTGAAACAGCAGAGCGGAGATGGAGATCGTTCGGGGAATTCCAAAATTAGAGTTTGCCATTGCATGCGCCCACACACACACACACACACACACACACACACACACACACACAGAGCGCCCTGCGCCGGCCGGCCGCGTTAAGGTCAGAGTCACACTCTGTCTCCCCGGGTCATTATCACGGGCCCTGAAATAGACTCAGCCAATCGGGTCGCAGCGTCTGAAGCGAATGTGACATTGAATAAACAGCCTCGCTCAAGTCTGAGCACAACGAGCACTTTGCAACCAATGGAAGGGACACACACACACACACACACACACTAATATAGAAATGGACACACACACACACACACACACACATTAAGGGAGGCATTCAGCTCTCGGCGTTACCAGCAAGTATTGACACATGTGGCTCGGAGGGAGTTGGCAAGCAGCTGGAACTCTGGCGTGTCTCACCATTCAAGTATGCACACACACACACACACACACACACACACACACAGGTCTGACCACGCCACTCCCACAGTGGGCTCTGATGTTGTTCCGTTGGTTTGACTTCGCTTCATCGTGTTAATGAGAGATGCCGGTGAGAGGAGCCGGCGGCTGATTGAGGGCGAGAGCGGCTAATCACTGGAACGGCTAATCAGTGCTTGTCGTAAATATTGATTAGCGCTGTGCGTTATGGACGTGCTCATTAACCAGTGTGTCATCTTCTCTCTTCTTCTTCTCCTTCTTCTCCTTCTTCTTCTTCTTCTCCTCCAGCGACCTCCAACGGGACCATCGAGGGCCTGGAGAACCGGGAGGGGGGCGTGTGCAAGAGCCGAGCCATGAAAGTCATCATGAAAGTCGGGCAAGGTAAATATGTGATGTGCTTCTCCCCCCCCCCCCCCTCCCATGTAGAACACGAGGCTCCGCCTCCCCAGCCCTGTGATTGGTTCAATACGACCGTTTACCGGCTGCCGCTGGCGTCACGTCTGTGGGATTTGATCCCGTCGTTAAATCATTTCACAGAGCAGGAAATTCAATTTGTGTTGACTGCATACCGATGGAACAGTTTGTTTTTATTAAATATTACTTATTCATATTAAATATTGTTTTTTAAAGATGCTATGCGATGACGCAAACTTTTGCCTTTCGTATATTTATCGAAATAGAAACTTTTTGATCCAGATCCTGGTTATATTAGCCAGTCTTGTCTTTTAAAAAGATATAATAATAGTTCAAATATAACACAAAACTGCTCATAACTCAATATAGACACATGCAGTGTCATCTTTTACTTATTTTTATAATCTTCCCTTCAAACCACCAATGATTGGTTTATGAATAGTTAATGAATGATTGATAATACAGAGCAATCATATTTAATAATGTACGATTACACAGACAAACTCCATCCCTTCTGTCTGAAGTTTAATTAAATTATTACAATAAATAGTTCCATTTATAGAGGAATTCCTTTAAAAGAAATGAATGCAATTACCTCCGTTTATATAACTAATGAATATAATTTACATTCATATGAAGCGGCGGGAACATCTGTTTATACATTATGATATTAATTCTCATTTATTATCCGGCTAAACAGTTAAGTTGTTAAAGAAAACACATTGTAGTGTTTTATAGTGTGTTATTTAAACCGTTTATTGCTGATGTAACGCTTTTTATTGATGGGTGAAATTAACGATCGCAGCCTTAAAGTCTCTCTGTGATGCGGTTATTGTTTACCATCGTGCAATACGCCGCATTACACCAGCGCTTTAATATCCCTGCCTGTGTCAGGCCATTGAACGCAACGTTGCAAATCAATAAGCAGGACCGCTTCATGGACTGCGGTATTGGATTTACGGGATTATTGGCGTCAGTGTGATGAAGTGCACTGATTAGATGAGATGTTAAGTGAGGCGCACCACCTGGTTACTTTGTGTACGAGCTGCTCACCAGTTAAATAAGTCGTAGAAATAATCACGTGTATTCATAAAACTACATATGCTGCGATCTACTCGTCTTAAACGGTAGTTTTCAATATGTTTTTTTCTTGTTTTAATGCACACAAAATGCAGTTATAGCCAAGAAAAGACAAAATAAAAAAAGGGCTCCGCCTGTAAATGTAAAGTTCTCCGATATTTCCTTTAGCTGCTATTCAAGAGTCCTCCACAGTAATCACGGTGTTTTTAAATTCTCGTGAACCGGCTCTGTTTGGATATCAGAGGACTCCACATTTGGTTCCCATCACACTTTTTCACTTTTTGAAAGATGTAGTTTTAAACCAATACGCGGACGGTCCGTATCCTGAATGTGACAGCGTGGAGTACACAGATGTGTTACTCTATAAACACACACACACACACACACACACTCACACACACACATCCTCAGAGAGATGGTTTTGGAACGAAACAGACACTCGCCGCCATGTGAGAGGAACATCTGCCCGCCGCCACGGACTGATTGGGGCTTAAAAGCTTGTCAAGAGTAAACTGACACTAGCTAGTGTGTGTGTGTGTGTGTGTGTGTGTGTGTGTGCGTGTGTGTGTGTGTGTGTGAAAAACACCCGCGGTGTCGAACCCGATGCGCCGCCTGATTGGTCCAATATGAACATCTACTGACATTTATTTATTTCACATCTGTAGGATTTGATCCCGTCATTAAATCATTTAAGGAAAAGAAAGATATTACATTTTAGTTTGCTCCTTTTTCTGAAGAGTTTTGTTTCACGCATTTGGAACGCAGTTTGTTTTTTATTAAATGTGACTTATTCATATTTAATGATGTTGATATTATGCAACGATTGCATTAGTGTCAGTTTAATTTACGCTTCTATTTAAATGCTCTCGGTACATTCACACAGTAGACACAGCTAAGGGGAGCAGCTCAGGGTTAAGCGCCTTGCTCAAGGGCACATCGACTGGGGCGGGGATGGAACCGCCAACCCCCTGATCTGAAAGACGAACCTGGTAACCACACAGAACCATGGAGGTGCCACCTGGAACTGAAAATAGTTCTTCAGAGTGACGCTATAGAAGAACCATATCTGGTTCCACAAAGAACCTTTCAAACCAGGGTTCTCTAAAGAACCATTCCCTTAAAGAGTTCTTCAAAGAACCCATAATGGTGCCTTCTAGAACCTTAAAAAAGGTTATTGAAGGCACCATTTCTGGTTCCACAGAGAATCTTTCAAACTAGGGTTCTCTAGAGAACCATTTCCTTAAAGAGTTCTTCAAAGAACCCATAAGATGTCTCAAAGAACTTTAAAAAAGGTTTTTGAAGGCACCATTTCTGGTTCCACAGAGAATCTTTCAAACTAGGGTTCTCTAGAGAACCATTTTCTTAAAGAGTTCTTCAAAGAACCAATAAAGATGTCTCAAGAACCTTTAAAAAAAGGTTCTTCAAGGCACCATTTCTGGTTCCACATAGAATCTTTCAAACTAGGTTTCTCTAGAGAACCATTTCCTTGAAGAGTTCTTCAAAAAACCTATAAAGGTGTCTCAAACTATTTAAAAAAAAGGTTCTTGAAGGCAACATTTCTGGTTCCACAGAGAATCTTTCAAACTAGGTTTCTCTAGAGAACCATTTCCTTAAAGAGTTCTTCAAAGAACCTATAAAGGTGTCTCAAGGAACCTTTAAAAAAAGGTTTTTGAAGGCAACATTTCTGGTTCCACAGAGAATCTTTCAAACCAGGGTTCTCTAGAGAACCATTCCCTCAAAGGTGCCTCAAATGATAAAAAAGGTTGTTCAGTGGGTAATGGTTCTTCGTAGAACCACAAAGCCTTTATAGGAACCCTTCCAGAACCGTTATCAGTGCCCTGACCCAGAGCCGCCCTGTGGTGAGTACCGGGTCTCCCGCCTCCTCGACTCTGAACTCTGAACCGGACGAAGGAAACAAACAACAAACATTCCTGCAGCTCGAGGAAAAAAAGGGAACCGTCTTATTGGAGGAATGGTCCGGGGGGGAAGTGGAGTCTTCGGCTGCCGGCTGTTCCTCAACTCCGCCAGAACTCGGCTGCACACACACACACACACACGCACACACACACGCACACACACAATCTTTTTCCCAGAACGAGCTGTCACTCAGCTCCCCGCGTGCCCTATAAACCTGGTTGCAGAGCGCTGCTGCCGCCCGGCTGCTTCTTCTTTTACATCACTTTTATTTTTCGTGACCGGAATATTTGATGCACAAATACGTCCAACCCAGAAACTATTAGAGGAGAGCGGCGGCGAGGAACCGGAGCGGAGAGCGACGCCGTGATTCGGCTGCTGCAGACGACTTCTGGGGAAGATACCATTCCACTTGGGGGAGGGGGGGTCGTGTAATAAAGCGATAATAAGGATGCATTGAAATACGACAGAAAGCAATCTTAGAATTAGCTGCGAAAACCAATTCCACTGATATTAGGAAGCCCCTATATCTCACTGAAATGTTACTTATTAGACCAAATATACAGAATAAAATAGGGTTTATCAACAGATTATATTCGGGTTAGTACTTTAGTATAATTTTGAAGTACTTGTCTTTCTTATGATCCATAAGTTGCCATTACACGGAGGAGGGTATTATAAAGAGATAATAAAGATGTCATAATAGGTTAAAAATATAAATCAATCTTAGAATTAGCTAGGGAAATAATTATCTGCTATATTTCACTAATATTAGGAAGCCCTTATATCTCACTGGAATGTTAATTATTAGACAAAATATCCTTTTTTTAATTCTAGGGTTTATCAACAGATTGGATTTGGGTTAGTACTTTAGTATAATTACTATCACTATATTATAAGTACTTTACTGGAGCATTCCTTGTCGTTCTTATGTACCATAAGTTACCATTACACAGGGAAGCCCCTATATCTCACTGAAATATTACTTATTAGACCAAATATACAGAATAAAATAGGATTTTTCAGCAGATTGGGTTCAGGTTAGTACTTTAGTATAATTCTGAAGTACTTTACTGGAGCGGTACTTGTACCATAAGTTACCATTACACCGGGGAGTTATTATAAAGAGATAATAAAGATGTATTAAATAAAATGTTGTATCAGGTTAAAAATATAAAGCAATCTTAGAATTTGCCGGGGAACCGATTATTTGCTATATTTCACTAATATTAGGAATCCTCTATACCTCACTGGAATGTTACTTATTAGACCAAATAAACAGAATAAAATAGCATTTATTTTTGCATTCCAGGGCTCTCAGCCGATTGGGTTCAGGTTATAAAAATATGACTGGAAATTAATATTATTTCTTCCCTGCGCTGAAATGGTGCGTTTGATTCTCGGGTCGGCTGAAAGTCCATTGAACGATTATTTTTCTTTTTCTTTTCCCAATTATGCGTTTTTAAAATGTGTGAAGAGCGTGAAACACCTGGCGGCGGCGTCTCCCGAGCCGACTCCTCTTCCTCTCGCTTCCAATTAACCTACAGATTGAATATCTTCCTCCCGCGACCCGTCAGACAAAACAAAGTCGTTAGAAGATAAAGAATCAATGGGCCACGCCCCCTTCTGCCGCCTCGCCGGATGTTATTTCAACCGCCGCCGCCGGCCCAGGCCTCGGCCTCCGCTCGCCTCCATTGTGTGTCACGCGCTTCCCCTCGCCGCCGCTTCCTGCAGCCGATTGGCCGGCGGCGCCGCCCTCGGGGACCCGCCCCCGGTGTGCAACGTTTCCATTTCCCGTGGGGGGGGGGGGGGACTCCCCCGCGCCGCCTAATCTCGCTGAGTCATCGGTTTGCGCGTGCGTCGATATATCTAATTGTACTTTATTTTGAAACGCGTTTCCGCCTTTTGTCTCCGCATTTTAAAAAAAAAAAGTGAAGAAGAGGAAGAGCGATTGATTGCCGGAGAAAATCCGGGGGCAGCCCATATTTTATACATTTCCCCGCCGTTCTCCTCCGCCGCATCGTGTCACCGCGCTCATTAGAAATGTGTTGACTCACCGCTTTGCACTCTCTCTCTCTCTCTCTCTCTCTCTCTCTCACACTCTCTCTCCTCATCCCTCCATCCCCGCCTTCTCGCTCCTTCTGGCGGGTTTTGGCAGTTTCTGAGGTGGCCGCCGTCTGCACGGCTCAGGGAAAATGTCAGCAAGTACACACAAAGAAATGGGTCAGAACATTATAGAACGCTGCCCGCACATGCTCAGTAGGCCCCACGGTGTGTGTGTGTGTGTGTGTGTGTGTGTGTGTGTGTGTGTGTGTGTGTGTGGGGTGATCGGATCGCCGCGTCCTCTCGTATCGCCTGACATATGCGAATGTTCCCCACTTCTCACTCCTGTCTTCTCTCATCAATTATTGACGGAGCACAACAGCTCACGGCGAGCCGCTGCAGCCGGAGCGATGCGGCGGTCTGGAGGAGGAAGAGGAGGAGGAGGAGGAGGAGGAGGAGGAGGAGGAGGAGGAGGAGGAGGAGGAGGAGGAGGAGGAGAGTCTGTTTGTTAATAGGGAGGTTGTGTTGGGCAGCCACAAACAACTCAATTATTGCCCATGATTTCATCTTTATTTTATCTTGCTTTTAGATTCCTCCCCGCCCTCCTCCTTCTTCTCCTCTTCTCCTCCCTCTCTTTTTAATCTTCCAGACTTCCCACAAGCGAATCACTTGCCCTCTCGAGTCCCCGGAGGTGGAAATAGAAAATGGGCTGCTAGACTGTCCTTATTCTCACTCACACACACACACACACACACACACACACACACACACACACACGCACACACATACACGCTCTCTCTCTACTTCTCTACCTCGCTCCCTCTACCTCTCTACCTCACTCTCTCACTCTCTCACACACACACACACACTCTCATTCTCTACCTCTCTCTATACATATCTCTCTACCTCTCTATCTATACCTCTTTACCTATCTCTCAGACACACACACACTCTCTCTCTTTCTCTACCTCTCTCTACTTCTCTACCCCTCTCTCTCTCTCTACTTCTCTACCTCTCTCTCTATACATCCTTCTCTATCCCTCTCTCTTTCTCTACCTCTCTCTACTTCTCTACCCCTTTCTCTCTCTCTACTTCTCTACCTCTCTCTATACATACTTCTCTATCTCTCTCTTGCTCTACCTCTCTCTTTATCTCTTTATCTACCTATCTCTCTCTACTTCTTTACCTCTCTCTCTATACATCCTTCTCTATCCCTCTCTCTTTCTCTACCTATCTCTCTACTTCTCTACCCTCATATACATACTTCTCTCTCTCTCTCACTCTTTCTCTACCTATCTCTCTCTCTCTACTTCTCTACCCCCCCCCCCCCCCCCCTCCGGGGTCCGGATGCTCTGTGGAATCCATCAGACCGACCCTCTTCGCTAATAGTTCATAACTGTCCTCTCGTCTGCCGGCCCGGCCCTCGTAAAAAAGCGCCACACACACACACGCACACACACACACACACACACACACACACACACACACACACACAGACCCTCCTGGTGTTTACTGCGTTTAGACTTCAAAGTGTGCGTTTCTTGAAATCGCAACAGACGGACCGATAAAGCGTCCCCTCCTCCCCTCCTCCCCTCCTCCCCTCCTCCCCCATCTCCTCCTCCCGTCCCGAAGTGGGCCTCCTTCAGGCCTCAGAGTTAAATCCAGAGCAATAAATAAGACATATTACGGCCTTTTAACGTGATGAATAATGTAAAACAATAAAAAGTTAATATATAACTGCTTCACCCTCATTCTGCCATCGCCTAAGTGTGTTGTAAGTATATTATAGGTGTGTGTGTGTGTGTGTGTGTGTGTGTGGAGAGCCGGTGTGAGTGTTTGCTGAAGGAGCTGCTGATGTAGATGTGAGCTCATGCTTTACGACAGGACAGGGATACCGCCGTGTTTTTGCAGACGTTCGCTAACTCGTCCTTCCTCTTTTTCTTTCTCTTTTCTTTTTTTCCCCCTCCCCCTTTCATCTCCACTTCGCCGAGGCGGAGAGAGATAACCTTCTCCGTGTAGAACAGATGTATCAGGAGATCACAGGCGCGTCATCTCCTCATTGTCATGCGGCGCACGCCGCGGCTTCAGTTTCATGTGTGTTTTGTGTGTTTTTTTTTCCTCTCTTCAGTACCGAACCAGGCCAACCCCGTGGCGCCGGACGCTACCAAGGACAACGCCGTGCCGGAGTCCAGCCCCAGTCCGCCGGGTCCGGGGCGGACCGGACCCGAGGTGCCGGGGAACCCTGGTGAGCAGAACCGACGCGCACCGACTGTTATCGCCCGTACAGAGCGCTTTTTATCGTTTCTACAAGTGCAAATATTTTCTTAAAAGAAATAAGAATTTGATTAAATATTCACGGCCTGGAGGCTTCCCTCGAATAATTAATCACGTTTAGCCTGAAAAGAGAGAAATAAAAAATGAAACACATAGCTGGAGTCTCCACAAAGTAAGTATTAACTCATATGGCTTTTTAAAAATGCCGCGGGCACATTCCTTTGATATTAATTGTGTGTTTGTGTGTGTATGTGTGTGTGTGTGTGTGTGTGTGTGGGGTCAACATGAAAGATGTAAAAAACAAATGTTATAGAATGACTCAACTGGCAATAAAACAATAAGAAGCCACACCCAAAACAAATACAGCCTCACCCCCCAGGTCACTTTCGTATTCACAGTGTACACACATTGTGTGTGTGTGTGTGTGTGTGTGTGTGTGTGTGTGTGTGTGTGTGTGCGTGTGTTTGTGTTTGTGTGGGTGTGGGTGTGTGTTGCACCCAAGGAGACTCAAAGACATTCCTCTTTATTATCTCTCTCTCTCTCTGTTTTTATTTAAAACACTTATTTGAATTGCAGATGTGTGAAGATAAAAAGCGGAGATAATCCATGGAGTCACTCGAGCCCCCCCCCTCCCCCCTCCCCCCCTCCCCCGCCTCCTTTCCTGTTTCCTAAGCACCTTTTCGCAACCTCCTTTCTCAACTTTTAGACTCGCAACTCGCAGCCACGAAACCCGGAGTTGCTCTCGTTTAAAAAAAAATTGCTTATTTGACATTAGCCCCCCCCTCTCATCCCGAGCTTCTACTCTACCTGTCGGCCGCATTGTTAGATCGGAGATTATGTCAAAGTGAAGGAGCCGAGGGTGGAGTGAAGGACGTGTCACCGCGGTCTGAGCCGCTGATATTTCAGGAATGAAGGCGTCTGACAGCCCCCCCCCCCCCTCCCCCGACCCCCCCCCCCCCCACACACACACACACACACACACACGCTCTCCGGCTCCCCCTCCAGCGTCCAGAATGTGCCGAATACCTCTCGCCTCTGATTTCACTGATAAGTCCCGGCAGTAGCTCCCAGTGATGTCACTTAGCCGCGACGAGGCTCGGGGGGCGCAGCTACACCCCCCCCCCCCCCACACACACACACACAACCCCCACCCTCGGTAAAAGGTTGAGTGCGGAGTGGTCAGCCGAGTGTGGAGACACAGTCATTAGCCGGGATGGAGGGGGGAGGGGGGGGGGGGGGTCATGGACGGTGAAGAGATGCTGCTGCTCTTTGGCAGCAGCTGCACGCAGACATGGAGAACACATTTGGTTCCTCTCGGATTTCAGTCACTAGAGGAGCAGCCCCCCCTCCCCCCTCCCCCCTACTTCCTCCTCCTCCCTCCTGAACCCCCCAGAGACACAAAAAGGACAAAATAAGATCAGATGTTGAGATATGCCCCCCCCCCGTCGACTCTTTATCGTGGCGGGAATCTCCGTTTCCTCTCCTGAGCGACGGCCGCTTGATGTCGTTAGGAAGTCTATTTTTAAACGAGTCTTAATTTAATTACATCGGTCGGCGGCTGTTATGTCACGGAGAGCACGACGACCAGCGGGGAAACGTGAGCGCCGTACATTTGAGGCAACGAGCCGGTTACGGCACGCCACGTGAGGGGAGCGGCTCGCTGGCGATGATGTCACCCGATGATGTCACCCTCACATTGTTGTCTCCGAGGAGCGGATTAGGAGGATTGGGCCGAAGCTGCTAATGAATAAGCGTCTTTGTGTATTCACAAAACCGCTATATTAGTTTTATAATAATTATTATTATACCTGTGTAATATACACAGTGTACTAAATAACTACTTTTTTTAATTTGCATTGTTTATATTTGGTTTATTTGATAATGGACAGTGCATATTAATAAAAACATTATTATTATTATTATTAATGCCACATGTGTAATCTACACAGTATACTAATTTAAAACAAATTAAAAACATTATTATTATTATTATTATTATCATTATTATTATTATTATTATTATTATTATTATTATTATTATTATTATTATTATAAGCCAAGAGGCTATTTTTTATCTGTAGTCCCAAGAGGCAGATGTCATAAAACAAACCTTTATAAACATAGAATTACACATATACAATTTACGCTTTCCAATGGGTGCACTAACAATTAATTAATTGTATTTATTTATTTTAAATGTATTTAACCAGAAGCATAATAAATAATAATAATAAACTCAAAACAGTGACAGACAATATTTAAAAAAGAAATATATTTTTTTCAGATCACAGCATTAATAGTGAGAATAGTGAGAATAGTGAGTTTCCTCTTAGACCAACAAGACGTGCAACACGAAGACTCACAAAATACAAAATGGACAAAGCAAATAAAATATGGGAGAATAAAAACATCACGTCAGGGACACAAAAAGTAAAACTATCAACTAATAATAATAGAAAACTAAAACTCTGACTCCTGACTCCTAATAAGTGCAATTCTCTGTCGCAGTTGCATATTTCTTTGAGAGCGCCTTGAGCTGGAACATTAACACAATTACATTACGTCTCATATCTTAACATCGTAATGCATCTGCAGCAGTTTTTGGCCCTTTTCTTTTAGTTTGCATTAAGCTCAATAAACACAAATGCATTGGAGTTGTTAACTTTTTTATTCTGAACATGCAAACGCAATCAGGACCGATTCTCTCTCGTCCAGTTTCACGTTTATCGTGAGCGACTATTATTAATTAAATAGCGTTAATACCTAAACGTGGCGGTGCGTCGGCAGCGGCTCTGGGCGCCGCTCGCTTTGCATCGGCGCTCGCCTCAAACGTTTACTGCCGCGTCGTCGTAAAACGGTGAAAACCCAGACGTGCCGTCTGTTTCTCTGAATGAAGATCTGCTGAATAAACCGTCGTCACGGCGACAGCTCGGTGCCGAAGGGACCGTCTCCTCCAAACGGACCTCCGGCGCTCACGTGTAAACCATCCCTCACATGAGTTACGCCGAGTCCCCTAAGTCTCTCTCTCTCTCTCTCTCTCTCTCTCTCTCCAGACCCCATGAATCAGGACCCGTCCGGCAACTCCGGCAGCTCGGACGGCATCCTGGGCTCCAAGGTGGC
>CM070095.1:22892364-22904864 GCA_036178185.1 Liparis tanakae | reverse complement strand
TCACAAACAGGCTTCATAAATTCATATTCCGGGAGTACGGACACGCCTGTTTCAGCGTATCGAGCCGCTCTGGCCTGGTGTCCTCCAAAAAACAAAAAAAGATGACATCTCTTCATACATGATTACATCTGATTGGCTGCGCTCTGCTCGTCCATTTGTCCGGTGGGGGGGGGGGGGGGGGGTGACGTCCACGGTGAGCCCACTGAGGGGCCGACGACTCCCGGGGTCCTCGAGGCGGCAGCTGATTGGGGCATTTCCTCTGACAAACGCATCGTGGCCTTCGTGTGGCTGATGATGGGAGACGGAGTGGGCGAGTGATGAGACAGAGAGAGAGAGAGAGAGAGAGAGAGAGAGTCAGGGGCAATGAGAGGCGTAATGTGCCTGTGGCTCCCCCCCCCCCCCCCCCTCCCCTCCATCCTCGCCGTTTCTCTCTCTGCGCCCGGGGGCAGGTAACGTTCTTCCGGATCCTCGCTCCACGTTACTGTTACTAAATAAAACCTTCCCCTCTTCCCTTTTTACTATGTGTGTCTCTCTCAGAGTGTGTGTGTGTGTGTGTGTGTGTGTGTGTTTGCCAAAGGGCTCTGCTGTTGTTCAACTGAGTCAACATCTCCAAAACAAGGAAATATTACTGTTACATCACGCTCTGCGGCATTCTTGCTCTTCATTGTTTTGGGAAACGCGATCTCTCGATACTTACTAAATTTAATATTGGGATAAAAGTTGTCTAGTGGATATATACAGTACATAAATAAATATACATGTATATAAATATATATGAATAAATACATATAAATATATATACATGTAAATAAATATATATATAAACATATACATAAATATATATATATATATATATATATATATAAATGTTTAAAAATAAATGTGTATATATAAATAAATATATGTATAAATATATATATATATATATAATATATATACATAAATATATAAATAGATATATATATATATGAATACATATTTATTTATTTATGCTGCTTCTGCCCTGTGAGACTCCTTCATTTGCATATTCAAACTGTGCATTTAGCAAGTGTAGCTAAAACCCCCCTCATGTGAGAATGTGTATGCACCCCCCCCACCCCCTAAACCTCCCTAAACCCCCCTAAACCCCCCTAAACCCCCCTAAACCCCCTTCCACATTATTGTTTTATCTGTATTGCGCAACGTGGCGGCTCTCACGTCTTTTAGAGATGAAACGAGTCACCTGGGAGAAGCCACAGCTGCCAGCAGTTTGAGGTTTGCTCGGGAACAATTTAACTTACACGACTCCATGACCGTGAATACTAATTGAGAATAACTTCTTAATGTGGAAAAGAGGCTGATCTCTGGAGGTGATCACAGCGTCACCTTTAAGGCGCTGAGACCGACATGAACTTTATCCCTGGGCTGAACACAAAAGAAAAAAAGGCATAATATAAATTCATAGCGTGAGGCCGCCGTTGTAATTACCATCAAACCGACTCAGTGGGGTCTTCTGAGGTGAGGTGATGCTCGTCGGAGCCGAGTGGTTCCTTCTGGATTGTTCCGGATTGATTTCTTTTGCCTCCTCGCAGAGTTTACTCATACTTTTGGTTTGCCGCGACACCGTTTTACAGAAGCCACACGCAGAAAGGTTAAGATGACTCATGAAGATGCCATAGAGGAACCGCTTCTGGTTCCACAAAGAATCTTTAAACCAGGCTTCTTTAAAGAACCTTTTCCTTCATAAGTTCCACAAAGAACCTAAAAAGATGTCTCAAAAAACCCTAAAAACATGGTTCTTTAAGGCACCATATCTGATTCCACAAAGAACCTTCCGTTCAGAGTTCTTTAACCATTTCCTTAAAGAGTTCTACATAGAAACTATAAATGTGTCTCAAAGAACCTTAAAATGATTATTTAAGGCACCATTTCTGGTTCCACTAAGAATCTTTAAACTAGGGTTCTTTAAAGAACCTTTTCCTTATATAGTTCTTCAAATAACCTATAAAGGTGTCTCAAAGAACCCTACAAATATAGTTCTTTAAGGCACCATATCTGGTTCCAAAAAGAACCTTCCGTTCAGAGTTCGTTTCCTTAAAGAGTTCTTCAAAGAACCTATAAATGTGTCTCAATGACCTTTAAAATATAGTTTTTTAAGGCACCATTTCTGGTTCCACAAAGAAACTTCCTTCTTAAATAACTATGAAGGTGTCTCAAAGAACCTTCAAAAAACAGTTCTTTAAAGAACCATTCCCTTAAAGAGTAACTTCAAAGAACATATAAAAGTGTCTCAAATGAAAAAAAATGCTTCTGCACTAGGTGACGGTTCTTCGTAGAACCACAAAACCTTTTAAAGACCATTTAAGAACCATTATTTTTCTGTGTGCACGGATGGAAAATGAAGTAGTGAGCCGGGGACGCGTGAAGCGAGAAGAGGATCTCTTGGTTCCTCTGACGGTGGGAGCTGATGCCACATCTTCAGTGACCCCCCCTCCTCCTCCTCCTCCTCCTCCTCCTCCTCCTCTTCCTCACGTCTCCCACACAGAACCCTCTGCGTGTGCAGACACCATGACCCCTTGATCTGTGAAGCGAGCGAGTTCAAACCGCACCAACTTCTCAACTGTGACAATGCATCCAGGGAGAGGGAGGAGGAGGGGGAGGAGGAGGAGGAGGAGGAGGAGGAGGAGGAGGGGGGTAGTCTGTCAATATATAGCTCTTAAACGATTTGGTGCGCCATCCCATCCTAATGTCCTTTTTTCATATGGATGGTGTGTGTGTGTGTGTGTGTGGGGGGGGGGGTCTGGTAACTCACACCAGAATCAATAGGACATGCTATGGGACATGTTCTTCCTCATGTAATGTGCGTATACATATTTAATGACTTAATGCATCACTCGCCGGTCATCAATAATGCAGGCGGGCTAATGCCTTTCATCAAACGCTGCTTATCAAATATCAAGACAATTGTTCTTTTAAGTTTCGTTTTTTTTTTACCCGGCCGGTCTCGGAGCTGCAACCCGAGACGCGGCGCTGGAAAAGAGAAGCCGGAAAAACAAAAGAGGACATGAAAGGAGAGTTCATTAGTCAGAGAGTTACATGAAAGGGTTAATTAATGGGATTCAAATGACAATCAATAGAGGGGGGGGAGGGGGGGGGGGCGTTCCTCTTTTATCCCTCACAGGGCCACATCTTGGTTCTCTTATGCTATATGTGCTTTATTTTTATGTGTTATCACACACACGTGTGTACACACACACACACACACACATACACACACACATACACACACACACACAACACACACACACACATACACACACACACACACACACACACAACACACACACGCACATGCATACGCAGCCATCAGCCACATATTGATGGCATTGTTATGGCCGGAACATGCCTGATCAGATCGAGCGCCGTGTTGGGGATCCAGGTCTGAGCGAGACTCATCAATCATACTACAGAGAGCGAGAGAACACACACACACACACACACACTCACACACACACACACACACGTGGGAGAAATAGCTGTTGCGGCTGACTGCCGGGTCACAGGTGTGGAGACCAGGGAGGAAAGTGGGAATTATTTCCTTTTTTCTTTCTTTCCCACCTCCCCTTTAAAGAGAAACATCTCTCGCTCTCTCTTCATCCCCCCCTCCCCTCTCCCTCCCCACATCTTTGAAAAACATCCCATTTCCATCCACATTTCCTCCACCAAATTTAAAGCCCACGCTCCATCCGCCCCTCTCTCTCTCTCTCTCTCTCTCTCCTCCTCCATCTCTCCTTCTCTCAATTAGGCCAACGCCTGGAATCTCAGGCGTTATCTCTCCTGGACATTTATACATTTATATAACGTGACTCCAAAAATGCATTTGCACAATTTTCCAATTACAGTATTATGCCTTGAAGCTTTCCCCCAACCCCCCCCCACACACACACACACACACACACACACACACACACACACGTTCAGTCAAACTGCTCTTGATGTTTAACACCCCGACAAATACAGACACGTTGGTACTTTAGAGTAATGGCCTCTCTGTTATTTGGGCGTTGATGTTTATGGGACTTTATTTTCCACCTGTTTTTAAGCTATACGTGTGTGTGTGTGTGTGTGTGTGTGTGTGTGTGTGTGTGTGTGTGTGTGTGCGGGTCTTAGCTTACTGGCAGGTGGGGAACAAGGAGTAAATTAAAGTCTTTAATGCAAAAAAATACTCAATAAGCCGTAACAAAGCTCACAGGGACTATATTACAGTCGGCATATGTGAAGCAACATTTTATTAAATAACCTGTGAACACTGTCTGAGAACAGTACCGTTTATTACAACTTGAAACTATTTGATGACAACTTTATGTGATTAAAACATATTGAGATGAAACATTAACTTATTTAATAGAAACATGTGAAAAAACAATGAAAGTCTGTTAATATCGAATAGAATCCTGAAGATGCAGTGACAATTAAATGAAATATACATACATATGTTTCTATATTTACTATAATACAGTTTCCAGCTAAACATAGTGTTAGTAGATATTCAGTAATCTTATAGGAGACGTTGTACAAACCTTTGTTTATATGTCATGAAACTTTCTATAAGAAATAAGATCATAAGGGGATCATAACACGTGAGATTCAACGAGCCGACCAATCAGAATTCACTTGCAGGCTCATTAGAATATAATATACCACTATCCGAGTATCTGCACCCACAGCTTGAGCAGCACCATTGCTCAGGAATCGCCATACTTGGGCCAGGGTCGCCTGTCCCTTTAAGGGGGCCTTAAAGGGACAGGCGCAAAAAGGTATGTTCTATTAGCTGGTAAGAGAACAATAGTGTGTTCTTGAATGATTAAAGCATGTAAACATGTTCTAGTAGAAACCCCACATACATGAATTTGAAAGTGAGCATGAAGTGTGCAGTTTAAGTATTAATAAAATAGCCAACTAGTGGCCAATGCATGTATAGCAACAACAACATCTGTGCAGAAAACATCTCACGGTGAAGTGCTTTGATCAGAATGCCCCCGGTGGCAGTAGAAACATAAAGTCACATGATTTACTCATCTTCAGATCGCTACAGTGAGAGCATTCATTTAAGCGCATGTGCCTTTAAGGGAGCCTTAAAGGGACAGGCGCTAAAACGGAGCGTTATTCATACTATATACATACGTTATACATACATAAACATCCCCACGTCACGCCTCAGTACCATGGGTGCCCGAGCCTTCAGTTGCTCAGCACCCAGACTCTGGAACTCCCTCCCCCCGCACATAAGACAATCAGACTCCCTCACATCATTCAGGTCCCAACTAAAAACCCACCTGTTCAAACTGGCATACTCTTCATAACTGGATCCTGTACACTTCACTTGTTTTTATGTTGATATTCTGTTTTAATGTTTTAATGTTGTTTTTATCTCTCATACTTTTATCCTGTTCGATTTTATTGTAAGGTGACCTTGGGTGACATGAAAGGCGCCTCCAAATACTATGTATTATTATTATTATTATTATTATTATTATTATTATTATTATTATTATTATACTCAATAACCTCAGGTTTGGGAAGAGTTATGAGAACAAGAGTGTGTTCATGAATGATTAAAGCATGTATGAACTTGAAAATGAATGTGAAATGTGCCTAAAATAGCCACCTAGTGGCCAACGCATGCATAGCAATGCCACGATGTGCAGAACACATCTCATGGTAATGAAGTGTTTGATCATAATGCCACGGTGGCAGTAGAAACATAAAGTCACATGATGCATCTCATCTCCATATCTCTACAGTGGGAGCATTTGTTTTAGCGCCTGTCCCTTTAAGGGGGCCTTAAAGGGGGCCTTAAAGGGACAGGCGCCCTTAAAGGCACAGGCGCTAAAACAAATGCTCCCACTATAGCGATACGGGGATAAGATGTATCATGTGACTGTGTTTCTTCTGCATAATGATCAAACACTTTACCATGAGATGTTTCTATTGTTGCGTCGCTATACATGCGTTGGCCATTACTTTGCTATTTGCTCATTTTCAAGTTCATACTCATATTTGGGGTTTCTAGAAGAACTTATGAACATGCTTCAATTATTCAAGAACACAATATTGTTCTCATACCATCTAATAGATCATACCTTTTTGCGCCCTTCCCTTTAAGACCTCTTAAAGGGACAGGCGACTCTGGCCCAGGTATGGCGATTCCTGAGCAATGGTGCAGCTCATACACAATATTGTTAGCTACAGTGCATGAAGTGCACCTAAAGTAGCCACCTAGTGGCCAATGCATGCATAGCAATGCCACAATGTGCAGAACACTGGTAAAGAAGTGGTCCCCAAACTAAGGCCCGCGGGTCGGATACAGCCCGCCTCCACATTTGGCCCGGCCCCCTGAACAATAACAAAGATACATTATGATGTATTAACTTTTTTTTCTGTGAAGATCCCAGAAATAGTTATTAATATTTGGTTATGTGGCTTTCTGGAAAACAATAAATGATTACATTTAGGCGACCCTGCGATCATCAAACTTTTTCGGTTACAAACTGACCCCGACCCCCATCAGAGAAGGGAAAAGTGATGTGGCCATCACAGGATAAAAAGTTTGGGGACCCCTGTGCTTGATCATAATGCCCCGGGGGGCAGTAGAACCACACAGTCACATGATACACCTCATCTCCATACCGCTACAGTGGGAGCATTCATGGGGACAGTCCTAATCTGGTAACTCCAATCAGCGGCGGGACCTTAAAGCTGTTCAGCGTCCGTAAGCAAACCCCGTTATGATTATAAAAGGAGCTGCACTTCCGGGCCGCTCCCGGGTGGCCCGCTCGGAGCTGACTGCTCTATTGTTTCAGTTCCTGGAAACCCAAAGCCACGGAGGAGCGTCGCTGACCACCCATCTGCAAACTAACTGACCTAAACACTCGGCAACATCTGCGGGGGCGGAGATGATGGATGCTGACGGATAGCGTGTGTGTGTGTGAGACAGTGTGTGCGTGTGTGTGAGACAGTGTGTGTGTGTGTGTGCATGCCTATGTGTGTGCCTGTCTGCAAGCCTGTTTGACAATGACAGTGTCAGAATAATAATATCTCTCGCTCGGTGAAGGATCTCTCAATGTCACTCGGTGTGAAGGGAGCAAAACAGACCTTTTATATTTATATATATATATTTCGGAGCTCTTCAGCTTAGCCAAGGCAGCAGATTCGCAGAGAAACACCCCGGCTGAGAAATTAAAAGTGAGAGGAGCAGTCGGCGGGCATCACGAGCGATAAGGCAGACGGGCCTTTGTGCTCCCCTGGCGATGCTGCGCCTCGCACAGCGGTTGACAGGATGCATTAGACAATCCCCGGTGAAGGGGGACTGACCTAAACATGTGACCTAAGTGCTGGCCTAGTTTTGAGGATGCCGCATGAGATCAGGGAGATCTCACTCCGGCTGGATCCAGACCAGCGGTGTTTTTTTTTGCATTTTTTGGGGGAAGAACGACCACGACGAGTCTGCACATTTAAATTGCTTCATTTTTTAATTTATTTTTGCAGCAGTTAGAACCGCTTTGGGGGAGTAGGGTAACCGGGGCAACGGCTTTTCCCACACGCAAGCTGACATCAGTGAGACATCAGGGGAACTCGGGGGGGAACTGAATATTCATGAAGGGCAGGGACCCATTTCAGCCCAATGAACACTCCCCCCCCCACTCCATCTCTCTCTCTCTCTCTCTCTCTCTCTAACTTACACACACATGCACACACACACAGGCATACTCACTGCAGTTGCAAAATCATACACACACAAGAAGTGCAAGGACTTGTTCCATACCAGCGGGCACATACTCATCTCACGCCTCACTGCACTCATTCATATCAAAAGTGCATGCTCATTACATACAACGGCGAAACACACACACACACA
This sequence comes from Liparis tanakae, assembly GCA_036178185.1. Classification (NCBI taxonomy): domain Eukaryota; kingdom Metazoa; phylum Chordata; class Actinopteri; order Perciformes; family Liparidae; genus Liparis; species Liparis tanakae. Next base: position 22,896,967 of record CM070095.1, on the reverse strand, counting down.
CACACGCAGGCATACATCAGGCCTCATGCAACTCATCTGAGTTGACTTCGCTCATAAAGATGTAATAAACATTTAAGCAATATCTCTTAGCAGCGGCTGTTTGTGAGCGCGTACGAGCTCGGTAAGTGCATTTCTGCTTTCATTATAAAATAACTGCTTAAGAATGGCTCCGGGCTACATTTGCCATACGCAAAAAGTTGAAAAAATAAAATAAAAAATCAATAAGAAGAGACAGCTCCGCTCTAAGCAGATGGTTCCTAGCGGCGGCGAACAGCTGGATTTGTGTTCCCCGTTCACGCAGACATTGTTTGACACAGCGATTATTATTACACAGGCCCGTTTGCAGGGCTGTTTCTCCTTTGTGTTATTCTGATATTTGGTATGCAGAGGCGGTGGCGAAAGGAGGAGGAGGAGGAGGAGGAGGAGGAGGAGGAGGAGGAGTGGACGCCGCAATGAGACGATAGACTCGGACGTGGTGAGAGGCTGAGGCCAGTCAGTCGGTCTGGACGTTTGGCACGGAGACAGCGGATTCCATTTCCATGCCAATCGGCCTTGTCTCTCTTCAGAATCAGACTTGACCTTCACAGGCCGGTGACTCTGGAGGCCTGGGACCGAGCACCAGATACACACTTTGCCGAGATGTGTTGTGCGGCAGGAAACGTGCACACAATAGGGGGGGGGGGTGCACTCGCAGAGATATTTGCACACATAGAGCCGTAAGTATATATGCACACACAAGCTTAAAGCATAGGAAGATGGAGAAGAAGAAAAAAACTCTCTCTCTTGATTTACTGTAAAAGAGAGTGATACAAAGGAGTGAGACGAGACCGGAGCGTCTTCAGAGAGCCAGCCCTCGGAGCAGATGGCTCTGGGTTTTCATCTTCCCCTCTCTCGTGAGATCTCATTTTCTGTGTTTCTCTGTTCAGCAATTTTCTCTTTTTTTTTTTTTCTTCCTTCTTTTTTCCTCTTCTCGCCATTTGAGTTTGTTTTCCATAAAACAGCCAACATAATCCAGTTCAACAGAACAAATAACAAACACAACAAACGGCTCTCGGGAGGCGCTCTCCTTTTCTCTTCCTCTTGCAGATTTTAAGACCACCTGCCCCCCCCACACACACACACACACACACATTTACCTACACACACTCTGCTGTGTCGACAACTACAACCACTTCCAGGTCCACCCCCCCCCCCTACACACACACACGCACACCACACACACACCACACACACACACACACACTCACACACTCACCTAAACACATTTCGCTGTGTCGACAACTACAACCACTTCCAGGTACACCCCCTACACACACACACACCACACACACACACACACACACACACACACTCACACACTCACCTAAACACATTTCACTGTGTCGACAACTACAACCACTTCCAGGTACACCCCCCCCCCCCTACACACACACACGCACACCACACACACACCACACACACACACACACACACACTCACACACTCACCTAAACACATTTCACTGTGTCGACAACTACAACCACTTCCAGGTACACCCCCCCCCACACACACACAGAAACACCCCCCCACACACACACACACAAACACACACAGTCACTCACCTACGCAACCTAAACACACTCCGCTGTGTCGACAACTACAACTACTTCCAGGTACACCCCCTCCACACACACACACACACACACACACACATACACCCCCCCACACACACACTCACCCCCACAAACACACACATATGCAGTCACCTACGCAACCTACACACACTCTGCTGTGTAAACCTTCTAACCACTTCCAGGTACACCCCCCCCAACCACACACACACAAACACCCCCCCCCCCCCACACACACATTTACCTACACACACTCTGCTGTGTCGACAACTACAACTACTTCCAGGTACACCCCCCCCACACACACACACACACACAAACACCCCACACACACACACGCACACACACACAAACACACACAGTCACTCACCTACGCAACCTAAACACACTCCGCTGTGTCGACAACTACAACTACTTCCAGGTACACCCCCCCACCCCCACACACACACACACTTTTTGTTTAGAGCCAGACTAAAATAGCCCTCCTCAAGTCGCCTACAGAAAGTGACTCGGGGCTCCGGGTTAATTGAGCATCTTTAATGAGCGTCAAACTGCTGCGGTCATTAGACTGGGGGTTGCTACGGGTCACTGCAGGGGGGAAAAAACAGGGAATAGGACAGAAAGCAGCCCCCTCTGAGATCTGCGTGTTCCTGCCTGTGCGTGTGAAGCGGTGGGCGGAGCCTCGGGGCAGCACCTGTCCCGCTAACAATCCCTGACGTAGCGCGTGCGCCCGCGTTGCTCCACATCCACATTATTCCACATCCAGACCTCGCCGCCCCTCGGCGAGCGGCGGCAGCCGGCCTCGCCTCCACAAACAAATCTAATAAACAAGGTGGAGAGAATGGAGAAAAAAGCCACCTTATATTCCTGGTGGGCTGTCATATCCCCCCCCCCCATCCTTTCTTTTTATGATTTAGAAACCCGGGGGCAGTGAATTACCGCCATCATCCAGTCTGTCATGTGTGTGTGTGTGTGTGTGTGTGTGGGGGGGGGGGTCTGTGTCAGATGATCACGCCGCCTCTTTAAAGGAGCGCAATTTGCCGCTGATGACCTCGTTCCAGGAGCGCGTCGCAAACAAAACACATCGTCCTTGTCCTTTTTTATTTCGTGTCCCGCGCTAACGGCGCTCAAGGGTAAACCCGGCGGCGGGCGGCGGGCGGCGGGCGGCGGGCGGCGGCGGCGGGCGGCGGGCGGCGGGCGGCGGGCGGCGGGCGGCGGGCGCACCCGGGCGCGGCTGTTATTGGATTGAAATGGAGCCCGCTGCACATTTCCTTGGAGTATTGATTTAATCAACTGCGTATAATGTCGAGACCCCCGTAACATCGGATGCAACACACACACACACACACACACACACACACACACACACACACAACAACCGAGGCGAAAAGAGAAGCGATCCATCACCATCTAGCCTGGACAGGCCCTTGTAGTCCAAACACGGAGCCATTACGCACGGTTTAACATGGACGCTTTGACCTCTGGTGTGACACGGTCAATGACATCATTAGACGGGAGACGTCCGTGAGCCAGAGCGAGACTAATTGCTATCAGACCCTCAATCACAACTAATAAGTGCTTAGATTTGTTTCCATACTCATATTATCCACTTCTAATATCCTGACAGAGTTGTTGTCGTTTCCACGGGTGTGTGTGTGTGTGGGAGTGTGTGTGTGTGTGTGTGGGGGGGGGGGGGTCTGCACCTCATTTCGGCGTGTTGCTATAGGAGATCCCTTCATCCTGAAGGTTCTGTCCGTCCATTCAGAGGTAGCTAAGCTTACAAAATAGCTCAAGGGTGATTTCACACACACACACACACACACACACACACACACACACACACAGATAAAGCCCCCCCCCACCCCGACTTGAAAATCACTTTCAAAGCCGCCTTGCTATCTGGAGGTTCTTTGAAGCCCGGCGGGTCTCAGGAGAAGAGCTCGCCAAAGAGAAAAGAGGCATGAGAACCACGATCCTCTGAGTCCAGAAATATTGAGACTTTGTTATCGCTGTCGTCCTGGACTCTGGGCCTGATGCCGGGTCTAAAGCCCTGATACTGGGTCTAAGGCCCTGATACTGGGTCTAAGGCCCTGATACTGGGTCTAAGGCCCTGATACTGGGTCTAAGGCCCTGATACTGGGTCTAAGGCCCTGATACTGGGTCTAAGGCCCTAATACTGGGTCTAAGGAAGGCCCTGATACTGGGTCTAAGGCCTTGATACTGGGTCTAAGGCCCTGATACTGGGTCTAAGGCCCTGATACTGGGTCTAAGGAAGGCCCTAATACTGGGTCTAAGGCCCTGATACTGGGTCTAAGGCCCTAATACTGGGTCTAAGGCCCTGATACTGGGTCTAAAGCCCTGATACTGGGTCTAAGGCCCTGATACTGGGTCTAAGGAAGGCCCTGATACTGGGTCTAAGGAAGGCCCTAATACTGGGTCTAAGGCCCTGATACTGGGTCTAAGGCCCTAATACTGGGTCTAAGGCCCTGATACTGGGTCTCGGGCCCTAGGCTGGGCCTCGGGGCCCAGCCTAGGGCCTCGGGGCCTGTGTGTTCCTGTCGCCTCGGCTCGCCGCGGAGGCGCCACACGCCGCCTCGCCGCCGCCGCGTCTTTGTCCGCGTCCCCGCTGGACCGTGAACGCAGACAGACCCCTCCGGAATGTCGGCGGGGGCCCGGTATCGACCCCGGCGCTCAAATGGGCACAGATGAGCGCATGCAGACGCACACACACACACACACACACACACACACACACACACACACACACACACACACACTGGTGTAACCCGATCCGAGGACACGGAGCTGCCTCGGTGTGCGGCTAACCGCCTTATCTCCCTCTGGCCGCGCTCCTCTTTCCTCTCAACATTCAACATTCTTTCAGGTATTTGGCCGAGACCTTTTCTCTTTGTTTGCCCTTTTCAAAGACCTGCTTTATGCCGGCCGCAATCTCCTCACCGCCTCCCGCTCTCTCTCTCTCTCTCTCTCTCTCT
>CM070095.1:22877364-22889864 GCA_036178185.1 Liparis tanakae | reverse complement strand
GGAGAAGTCGCCGGCTGATTAGAAATGTACCGATTGTCGCGCTACACGCATTACGGGGAGGAACGGAGACGGATGTGTTGCGCGTTGAAATGCATCGAGCTGTAATCCAGGAGTGTGGCCCTCTAATGAATTAGACAAATGTCTGCGTTGTGTTTGGCGTGCAGCGTTAAGAGGCCGGGGGGAGGGGGGGGGTTCTGCAACGTTCCATCGCTGGTATGTGTTAAACGCCGACCTCCTACAAAGTCTCTAAATATGGAATATTTCAAACGGAACCATTTGCAGTGGGACATAAAAGTGTTTTTGTTTTGTTTTAAACGACTTCTAATTGTTCCTCTGGTTCTAATTTTTGGTCAGGCACATCGGGGTCACCGCTGGTCCTGATTCCACTTGTCGAACACAAGTTCTTCAAATGCAATTTTGTGTTTATGTAACTCTGTAATGGTTCCTCCTGGAGAGGTGTCCTCCTCTGTTGCTCTCCTGAAGGGTTCTTCACTTTTTTAGCCCTTGAAAGGTTTTTTTTTCTATTGCTTGGGAGTTTTTCTTGATCTGATGTGAAAGGTCAAAGGTCAGGGATGTCGTAGGTGCACAGAATGTAAAACACTCTCAGGTGAATTCCTATTCTGTGATACTGGGCTGTACAAAATGAACTGAATTATATTCAAAATCGACTCACATGTGCACCGAAGGACGCCGTTCCCCTGCGTCCTGCCGGCGGTCGACGCCGCCGTCTTTTGTTTGTGTATTTTATTCAGTCAATCAAATCAAATACAATACAATATTATTCTATATAATATACAAAAGAGAAAGACTGAAAAGGTATAGGTTGAAGCAAAAAATGCTTTTAAATTCCTATCCTAAATTAAAATCAAAATAAAACAGAAAATGTGTATAAAATAAAGAAGAAGAAAAAATTATATATATATATATATATATATATATATATATATATATATATATATATATATATATACTACCACATACATCTTCCATATAAATACGTTTTAATCACATTTATAACTCTTAAGAGTTGTTTTATATAAATTCCCTTGTAAACCAAAAAGCAGTTCACCATTCTGACATCCGTTTAACGATGACCTCGCCCTCTGGAGCACATCTCCAACTGTAGGAAAACACCTACACAGGTAATTAAAAAAACTTGTTGTCACTTGTAATGAAAGACTCTGAAAGACGGAAATAAAACAATGTCGTTGGTCGGCAGTAGATCAGAAATCACCTGATTGGTTGACGGACATGTTGAAAAGGTCAACACCACACACACGTCTGCACAATCCACACCAACATAGCTGAAAAAAGTACCTTTATGAGCTCAGATCGGTCTTAATAATTGCAAGTACACACGAACGGTTTACAAATATATTTGATTTACAAATGCACAAAGAAGGATTTACAAATATATTCGATTTATAAATGCACGCAGAACGTTTTTACACATATATTCCGATGCAGAAGCACAAAAAACTCTCTCTACAGAACACAATACTGTATGTATACGTCCACAGTGTGCTATTTACATTCAGCATATTTAATAGTGTTACATTGGCGCTCTCGTGACCTAAATTAAACACATTTCCATGTATTTGTTCGTCCTGCGTGGGACCGCCTTGTGATTTATGTGGGTACACATTTGAGGAAAAAAAATAAAAAAATGGGCTAAATGAGGCAAAGCCATCTCTCCTTCTCTTACAGGAACAGATGTTTCGGATATTAATGTGACAGCCGTGCAAGAAACTTCTTTTTTCAGCATTGTTTCTTGACAGCTCCAGACTGAACAGTGGATCGCATATCAGATTAAGACCAGTTGTGTTGTGTTCATAATTCAAACTGCAAATGGTGCTTGACAGGATGATTCATCTCGGGTAAGGAAATTAAAAAATTGAGTCATACCTAAGTACTTTTTTTTGCACTGTGAAAGTTCATCATTAATATTCATATCAACCTCAGGTGACTTTGTTCCCACAGAGGAGATTGTTTTGGTTGGTTTCCTCTCAACGCCTGAATAACACGATCAAAACCCGCCTGTGAGAACAAGAGCGCTTTAACACGGGTGGAAATAATGAATCACGTTTTCTGTAATCACGGTAACAACGTCGCCTTTATTCTCCAAGTCAGTCGTTTTACTTTTACAGAGCTACTATTTGTACGAGTTGTATATTGTAAGTCTTGTCTGCTGCAGATAAAACACACAAAAGTCGTGATGAACTGTGTGAGAAGTGAAGAAGAGAGATGAAGCAGCTGCTGCAGCGATGAAGAGGCTGCAGGAGGCGGAGCTTCAGGTCCAGAGAGAGGACACCCGGAGAGGATCCTCACAACGGCTCTGGTTCAGGATGCTCACATGCTCACATGCTCACACTCTAACACACTAACATGCTAACACTCTAACACACTAACATGCTAATATGCTCACCATCTCACTTGATCACATGCTAACACACTAACATGCTAACACTCTAACACACTAACATGCTCATATGCTCACATGCTAACACACTAACATGCTAACACTCTAACACACTAACATGCTAATATGCTAATATGCTCACATACTCACCATCTCACTTGATCACATGCTCACATGCTAACATGCTAACACACTAACATGCTCACATACACACACACTCACATGCTAACATGCTCACACCCTAAGATGCTAACATGTTCACCAGCTCATTTGCTCACATGCTAACACACTCACATGCTCACATGCTAACACTCTAACATGCTCACATGCTCACATTCTAACACACTAACATGCTATAATGCTCACATACTCATATGCTCTCAAGCTAACACTCTAACATGCTCACATGCTAACACACTTGTGGGCCTATGGTAACACGCTCACCAGCTCACTTGCTAACATGCTAACACAATATGTTCTTAGAAGTCATATAAAGCCATTAAAACACCAAAAAGATATCTCTTTCCAATTTGAGGTCAATCAGTGAGATTTTAATGGTGATCTGCATATTTCAAGTATTCTGGCTGTATGACATAAACATAAAGTACCTCACACCTAAATATGGACAAAAAATTAATTCTAATAATTTTCAGGGGTTTTTAATTGCTGTGGTAAAATTATCCCCGAGGGTAAAATATGTTATAACATCTGAAGGCAACAGGACGGTTAACAAGCCTCTCCTCGCGTCCTGCAGGCCGCGGTGCAGTTTGCATTGTTTACACGTCGTCTGCTTTGCTGATGTTCTATTCTGCTGTTGATCGTGATTCTTTGTGTCCGCAGCTCGCTACTTATCGTTCTTCATTCTGGTGAAGCTGCACAGAGGAGCGTTGTCCCATCGGTCTATTCATTATTGATAATAAGTCGTACCGACTGCACGTATAGCGCCCGTTTGCTCCGATTAAAGTTACCCAGAGTGCAATTTAAATGAGAATTTAACCGACCTACTTTTTCTTTACCTCCTACAACGGGGTAAAAGGGCCTTTAACATCGTTGAGAACAATATTGTGCCAACACCTCTGGATATTGACCAACAACAGGCGACAGATGAAAGAGAGCAGCCTGTCTGCTGTCCTTCATTAGGACTTGTCCGGGATGCAGCTGGATGTACTTACCTTTAATAGTGCTGATAATTAGCCCTGCCATTCTACATTCACCCGACGTAAACACACTGCCACTCTCACACACACACACACACACACACACACACACACACACACACACACACGCCCTGCAGAGTTTATTACTTGGAAGGGAATCATTATCGGGGGATAATTTGAAAGCAATTTTGAGGCTCACCTATTACCTCTGTTTTGGTTCCTCGTGGTCATTAGCAGAGCTGTCAGGAAGATTGAATATTACACATTTAGAGGGGGGTCCCTAACTCCAGGTGTCAGGAGAGGTTAGGTAGAGCAAACCCAACGACAGACCGTCACCCGGAGAGCCGTGGCCCGTCTCCCTGAACTGAACCTTTGGTGTTTTCTCGCTGAGAAATGAGTTTGGTTTAGCAATTTGGAGAGTTTGTGTATTTATCACCGTGGGGGGTTTTAGGGGGGGGGGAGTCAGGGCCGGCCTTGTCTGAGCCACTTGTGGACGATACACAGGAGGAAGTTAAACACGTCTCACCGCATTCCTTCTTTTTTTTCCTTCGTCCATTTGTATTACCGTGAAAGATTAATCACTCGTTTCAGGAGAGCGCTGCGGAATATCAATAACGGACCCAATTATGAATTTAAGGTTTGGCCATTGTCTTCCTCTTCTTCCTCTTTGCCGGGATTAATTATGCGCCTGCTTTTCTTTTCTGATTTCCCTAAAACCTTTTCACGTCTCCACTTCCTCCGTCTATTCTTTTCGGTCATCAATATGCAGATATATATATATATATATATATATATATATATATATATATATATATATATATATATATATATAAAGGAAGAAAAGAAAAAAAGAAGCAGGAGAGTGATTTTCTCTGGCAAACAGTGAGGTCATGCCTCGAATTAGCATATTACTAATCTACATCACATTGCACCAGAGGCGTATTCTTGTTAAGAGTCGCAGTTCTTTCGGGTTGCAGGTTTCACGCCGCCTCAGAGCCGAGGCCCGGCGTGTTTTTGTAAATGTATTAACTTTATACGCGGGGACATTCCACGCCGTGTGCGTGCATAGAGTCTGTTTAAAAAAAAAAACACGCTGCGTTCACGGCCCGTGAGTTACAGCTCTCTGTATTGGATATCGGTCCTTTTTTTTAACATTTTATTTTTTACTTCACTCACTCAACTGCTTCGAGTATTAAAGTATTAAAGAGGGAAATTGAAAGACATGGAGATGTGTCCGTGCCAACGTCTGAGAGCTTATGGAGAGAGAACGGTGTGTGAGTAATACGTATGAGCGTTGTTGGTATTTACAAGCTGGATGCAAATGTCATCGTTGACATAGATCCCCCCCATCCCCCCCCCCCCCTCGCGGTGCCCAGGCCTGCTCTGTATTCCCCCTGCACTTTAAAGTAAAGCTTGGGGGGGGGGGGGGTGGAGGAGGAAAAAAAATAATTAAATTATGAAATCATTACGTCGGAAAGGTCAGAACATAAATATTTAATAATCTGATATTTCAGAGTGAGTTTATGCACGGTGACGTTGAGGAATGCAGAAGTGTCGGGCCGCCGTGTCTTCGCACTTTGATGGAAAGGGGAAATCACTGCCAAGTTTTCGTCTTCTTCTTCTTCTTCTTCTTCTTCTCTTTTTTCGTGCTAAACGTCCAACACTCGACGTTCGGACAATGACGGATTATAAAAAAACGGAAACCGCTGCACTTCTTTGTAGTCTCTCCTCCAGCTGTCTCGCATAAACTAATCCCCGCTTCTTTTTCTTTACCACTTCAGGCAGATCAATAAGGTTTCCTTATACCTGCTGGTCCCTCTAATAAAACCGGTCGGGTAACCCAAGTCTTCCGCGGCGTGTCCCGAGGTGCCGAGTCTCCCCCCCCCTCCCCCCCCAACACACACCCTTCTTCCCCTTTCTTAATGATCAGGATTAGAGGAGGCCGGGGCCTCTCTACTGTAGGAGGAAGCAGCTGCTTCCATGCTCATTATAACCTCACAAGTCCACCGAGTAGGAACAGCTGGAACGCACGTTTTTCAGAAGGGGGAGAGCGAGCGAGAGAGGAGCGAGGAGAGAGAGAGAGAGAGAGACGGGGAACGCCGGCGAGAATCTCGCGTGGCGATGGGCATTCCGACGCCGAGAGCCGTGGCATCGCGTGACAAGCGGCTGACAGCGGCGAGCTGAGTGATGCGTTAACGGAGACATTTCGTTGAGATGTTACGTCATTGGGCGGCGGCCTAAGAAATTCCCGCTCGACTCTTCACCGCCATACTTTCTGGTAATCAGCGGGGAGAGATGGAGCGAAGTCGGAGTAATAACTGGGTGTCACTTCGTGGAGCGCTCTGGGTTAAACGACAAGCGTTATCTCCAGAGGACTCCGCCCACCTGAGGTGGAAGGCTAATGGAAGAGACGGCGGTCTGGACTCGGAAATCGCTTTAATGACTCGATGGTTCCTTTGCATTCGTAACGCGGGCGGCGGCGGCGGGTAAAGTGACAGGCCATTTGTGTAACACACACAAAAAAATCGACCTGCGCGGAAAACACGGAGGAACTGCAAATACGGCGGCGGCGGCGGCGGGAGACAGAGGCCTGACACGGAGCCGTAACGTTTACAAATGGAGCGGCTCCGAGCTGCCTCTCCGGACATCTTCCTAAATACCTGAAGAAATTGAGTTTGCTCCCGTTTGAGTTGTCTGAGAGCATCCGTTATTCTGTCTCTCCCCCGCCGGTGGGCATCGGAAATCCCCCCTTCCCCCCCCCCCCCCCCCCCCTCCACTGTGATAATGTTAAATATCCCTGCAGGCTGCGGCTAGACGGACTCTTGCAAATCGCCCCGGACGCCTTCTTTATAATTCTGCTCTAATTGTTCTCCGCGGTGCATTCAGGAACCACCCTGACCCGGGCGGCGTAATGAAATCCCGGCGCGCTGCTCCCCGGGGTCACGTTCACAATATCCAGCCCAGCGCAGCATGGGAACGTATAGAGAGTCTTTGCCCCCTCGCACAAGGTAATGGAGCTCCTCCTCCTCTTCCTCCTCTTCCTTCTATTCCTCCTCTACCTCCTCTTCCTCTTCCTCCTCCTCCGCGCCGAGCCGAGCCGGCGGCACCTACGGGCCCATTATCGCGGCGCCGCGATGACAGGTACAGACGCCTCGCACCCCGAAGACCCTGAAACCTTTTTTGGTATCGAGCTCCGAGCTCCGAGGAGGAGGAGGAGGAGGAGGAGGAGGAGGAGGAGGAGGAGGAGGTGCCGCATTCATAAAAAAATACTTTCGTGCTCCTACATCCATCCGATCGTGGCCGAGCTCCAATAATAGTAATAGCACGGATGCAGATACATATAGTGAGAGGAAGCAAATAAGTAGGAAGGGGAGGAGGAGGAGGAGGAGGAGGAGGAGGAGGAGGAGGAGGAGGAGGAGGAGGAGGAGGAGGAGGAGAAGAAGAAGAAGAAGAAGAAGTAGGAGGAGAATAACAAGATTAAGAAGCAGGAGGAGAAGAAGAAGCAGAAGGAAAAGAAGAAGAAAAAGGAGGAGGAGAGGAAGGATGAGAAGAAGAAGAAGAAGAAGAAGAAGAAGAAGAAGAAGAAGAAGAAGAAGAAGAAGAAGAAGAAGAAGAAGAAGAAGAAGAAGAAGAAGAAGAAGAAGAACACACAGAAGAACAAGTAGCGGGAGGAAAAGAAGAACAGGAACAAAAACAAGAATTAGAAGGAGGAGGAGAAGAATAAGAAGAAGGAGAAGAACAAGAACAAGAACAAGAACAAAAAAGAGAACAAGAACAAGAACATGTAAAACCAATGAAACTCAAACACAAGAAACGATGACAATGCAGAAAGAGAGAGAATAGAAAAAGGGCGGGAGGGTGAAAAGTGAAAAGGTTTAGCATGATAAAGTGTTGCGTAACAAAGACTCCCCAGCACGCCTAAGGCAACCCCCCACACACACACACACACACACACACACACACACACACATTGTGCCCCCGCTAAAGGAGGAGTGGGCACCATGTGGGTCGGTATGCGTCTCCCCCCCCCCCCCCCCCCCCCAATGACTAATGGAGTTGACACAGGCCTTTCAACCCGTGACTCAGGGACTACAATTATTATTGATTATTCCCCGGGCCTGATGCCGACCGCTCCGGCCCCCTGGAAGAGGAGAAGAAGAAGAAGAAGAAGAAGAAGAAGAAGAAGAAGAAGAAGAAGAAGAAGAAGAAGAAGAAGAAGAAGAAGAAGAAGAAGAAGAAGAAGAAGAAGAAGAAGAAGAAGAAGAAGAAGAAGAAGAAGAAGAAGAAGAAGAAGAAGAAGAAGAAGAAGAAGGAGAAGAAGTCCCTTCTGTGGGAATCTTCTGACTATAGGCGTTCCTTTGATTTCATAAAAAAAAGTGTCCGTCTCTGTTTCCTACATCATCTCCTCGCAGTTTTTATTTTACAGCAACTCCTTTGGGAGGGGGGGGGGAGAGGAGGCCTCGTGCAGCTGTGGGGGGGGGGGGGGGGGGATGAAGACGAGGAAGATCCGAGGTATGAAAAGAAAAGGAAGACGCACCGCACAAAAAAAAGAAGAAGAAGCAGCTCATTATGCGCCTCGCTCACAGGCATTGTGTGGATATTCTATTAGCCATATCTAAAGTGTAATTGTACCGTAGGGGGAGAGAGAGGGATGGGTGGAGGGGGGGTGGAGGGTGGCAGTGTTGTCGGGGGTGCCAAGCTTTCTCTCAGCGACTAGCGGAGTGTGGTAATCTCACACACCATCTCATTACAGTTTAAACCCCCGGCAGCTGCTCGCATTAGACTTTTATTACACGCTGCCGCTCACAGCTGCGCTGGCAGCGGCCGGACAGGATGGCGAGCGCCGGGAACAAAGAGCGCGCAGACACGGGGATTCCTGCGCAGCATTTGGCTCCCATCAAAAAAAAATAAAACTCCCCCCAAAAAAAGTGGAAATATCGGAGGAAAGGGTTCGTAACGACCCTAACAGCCTCTCCGTGTGATAACCCCCCCCCCCCCCCCCCCAAGACCCTAAAACCGAGGCCAAGGACAGTCGCACAGATGGACCGAGTCAAAACCAGTCAGAATGGGATTCAATCAAATCTGCCAAGAGAGCGACCCCCCCCCACCCAACCCCACACCTCACCCCCCCAACCCCCCCGCCGGGACAGCTTTCATAGGCATTTGGTCTCATTCTGAGAGCAGCGTGGGGCGCTGTGGTATATAGGTCCAGTATCTCGACAGGCCACATCTGTTTTAAGCGACTATGTGTGTGTGTGTGTGTGTGTGTTTGTGTGTGTGTGAGCACAACTGCATATGTTGAAACAGAAACAACGCAGTATATTTATCGTGTCTGTTCTGCAGGATGTTTCGCCATGAGAAAACAAGAATATCTACAGGTGTGTTGGAGTTATTCAACCTGGAAATGTGTTTCCCAAACTTATCTTGAGTTACTCGTCTCTGAGTGGAAGTGATGGATCCTTTAAAAAACATTAACGATGAGAAATGACAGGAAGAGACCCAGGATGCTGAGGCACATCGACGTCACCTCTGTGTGTGTGTGTGTGTGTGTGTGTGTGTGTGTGTGTGTGTGTGTGTGTGTGTGTGTGTGTGTGTGTGTGTGTGTGGGGAGGGGGGGGTCGTCTTAACCCAAGCGGGAGATCGGCGGTTCGATCCCCGGCGGTCTCGCATGTCGAAGTGTGTTTGGGTTTGACCTTTGACCCCGAGTTGCTCCCATGGGCCAAGCCATCGCTGTGTGTGTGTGTGTGTGTGTGTGTGTGTGTGGTTTGTAAACAATAAAGACTCGGAGTAAGCTCTGTTTACTGTTTATTAGGATTGTGCTGGAAGGTTTTTATTGTTTTTAGTGTAATGCAACACACGTGAATGGAGGCCTGATGGAGAAACGGTTATTAAACGAGACAATAGAGATAATCGTCCCGCGCTCGGCACACAGGCCGCTGTGTCTGGCTGCTTCAAATAAAATTACACAACATTTATTTTTGATTGGCCGGGGGTAGTATTGACAATGTTGTTCCCCATGTGTGTGTGTGTGTGTGTGTGTGTGTGTGTGTGTACTAGAATGTAATCTAATTTAACAGCGGAAAAGGGAAAGCACATTTATTGCACAGTTGTTCATATTATTGTGTCCACTGCCTGGACGCTCTCTCTCTGTGCAGCCTCAGTGTGTGTGTGTGTGTGTGTGTGTGTGTGTGTGTGTGTAGGTATGTGTAAGTTTGTGTTTCTATGTATGTGCGTGCGTGTAAGTGTAGGTGTGTGTGTGTGCAAATGTGTGTGTAAGTGTAGGTGTGTGTATGTGTGTGTGTGAGTGGGTAGGTGTGTGTGCGTGTACTAGGTGTGTGTGGGTGTGTAGGTGTGTGTGCGTGTCTGTGGTATGTGTGTGTGTGTGTGTGTGCATGTGTGTGTGCGTGTGTGTGTGCATGTGTGTGTGTGCATGTGTGTGTATGTGTGTGTTTGTAGGTGTGTGTCTGCGTGTGTATAGGTGTGTGTGTGTGTGTGTGAGTGTGTGAGTGTAGGTGTATGTGTTTGTGTGTGTGCATGCATGTGTGTGTGCATATGTGTGTGTGTGTGTGTGTGTGTGTGCATGTGTGTGTGTGTGTGTGTGTAGGTATGTGTAAGTTTGTGTTTCTGTGTATGTGCGTGCGTGTAAGTGTAGGTGTGTGTGTGTGCAAATGTGTGTAAGTGTAGGTGTGTGTATGTGTGTGTGTGAGTGGGTAGGTGTGTGTGCGTGTCTGTGGTATGTGTGTGTGTGTGTGCATGTGTGTGTGCGTGTGTGTGTGCATGTGTGTGTGTGCATGTGTGTGTACGTGTGTGTTTGTAGGCGTGTGTCTGCGTGTGTATAGGTGTGTGTGTGTGTGTGAGTGTGTGAGTGTAGGTGTATGTGTTTGTGTGTGTGCATGCATGTGTGTGTGCATATGTGTGTGTGTGTGTGTGTGTGTGTGTGTGTGTGCATGTGTGTGTGTGTGTGTGTGTGTCACCTTGACTTCAGTGGGAAGGCAGAGGACACGGGGACACGCAGCCCAGCTGGGGAGGGAGATGAAGCCCAGCTGGAGATAATTAAACCCGGCACCGTCTCCACGGAGGGGCCCGACCCAACTGACCCGACCCGAGCCGGGCCGAGCCGGGCCGGGCCGGTGTCATGCGGCTCGGCCCGGCTCGGCCCGGCTCGGGTCTGGACTCCACCGTCGGTCTCCTCAGAAATGGAAGTGGAAAAACACAGCTTGACTTTGCCTCGGCCTCCCGGTGTGAAGCGTGGAGGCCGGGGGCCGCCGACAGAGCCAGAGCCGCGCGTGGAGCCGCCGCCGAGGGGCTCCGTCTAATTTGAGGAATGCCCCCCCCCCCCCCCCCCCCTCCCTGTTTCCCCTCTAAAAAGGCTGATTAATCTGCAGTGGCATGCTCTCTCCTCCTCGGCCCGCTCCCCCTCCGGTTCTGTATCGTTGGAAATAAAACGGTTTACTTTGGATGTTGTGTTAGAAAAGTGAAACCCAGATCCCCCCCCCCTCCCCCCTCCCCCCCTCCCCCCAAAATATCTGTTTTGAAAACCCCCGTACGGCACGCCAACTCAAACAGCTTTGGATTGAATGAATCGACCTGTCCCGCGTGTTTCTTTAAACGCCCCGTACTTGGTGCGATGATAAAACGCCACTTTCCAAAGAACCATCAGAGTCCCTCGCCGCTGCCAGAGCCGGCGAGGCGGATGACCTAGCGCGTGAAAACTGCAGCGCGTTTAATCAGGGCGGGCTTCTTTTTCCCCCCGGAGGAGCACGCCGCCGCCGCCGCCACGCTCCTATCAACACTGTTCCCCCCCCCCCCCCCCCCCCCTCTGTGTGTGCGCTCTGGATTTAGTTTTAAGAGCGCCGAACGGAAAGCGCTTGATCACAAAGGCATCGAGCTGGCTCATTAATGGGCGCCGTTAATGGCGTCTTCCATCATTCCGTGTTTCTGTTGTTGCTCAGGCCGTCGATACAGACGGCGTTTCAGCGCCTTTATTAAGTTACACTTTAATGCTCTGTAAAATTTGACTGCAGACATTTTACTTGATGGCTCCAATCGAAATATGCGGCGGCGTGGTGCAGGCGGCGGCGTGCAGACAGTGGCGTGCAGACGGTGGCGTGCAGACGGCATGGTGCAGACGGTGGCATGCAGATGGTGGCGTGCAGACGGTGGAGTGCGGGCGGCGTGGTGCGGGCGGCGTGGTGCAGGCGGCGTGGTGCAGGCAGCATGGTGCAGCCGGCGGCGTGCAGGCGGTGGCGTGCAGATGGCGTGGTGCAGGTGGCATGGTGCAGGCGGCATGGTGCAGGCGGCGGCGTGCAGACGGCGGCGTGCAGGCGGCGTGGTGCAGGCGGCGTGGTGCAGGCGGCGAGGTGCAGACGGCGTGGTGCAGACGGCGTGGTGCAGGCGGCATGGTGCAGGCGGCGGCGTGCAGGCGGCGGCGTGCAGGCGGCGGCGTGCAGGCGGCGGCGTGATGCAGGCGGCGTGATGCAGGCGGCGTGATGCAGGCGGCGAGGTGCAGACGGCGTGGTGCAGACGGCGTGGTGCAGACGGCGTGGGGCAGGCGGTGATGTGCAGGCATCCGTCCGTCTCGCCCTCCGGAAGGCCGAGCTAATCTCGCAGTCGCCAGGTTGTAAACAACAACAACAACAACAACAACGCTCCTCGTCTCCTCGCCTTCGTCTCGCCGTTTTTTTTTTAACCCCTTCGCCCCCCCGTCACCTCTCGGCCCCCGGAGGGGGGATCCAAAAGGAGGCCGATGGGAGATCGTTAGCCGCGGTGAGGTCACTCTGCTCTGATCAGGGCTCCACGGCGAAGTCTGCCGATGTGCAATGTGTCTTCATTACAGGAATCATTATAATGTATTTCCTCGGCAGTGGAGAGAGAGAGAGAGAGAGAGAGAGACCACCGGTTGCACGAGAACCGCTGCAGGACTT
>CM070095.1:22807364-22872364 GCA_036178185.1 Liparis tanakae | reverse complement strand
GCTGAGTGCAAGAGAAATGTCTTCATTAAATGTTCAGGGCCAACGTGGCTCAGTTTTTCTGTATTTTTAAATATAGACGAGGAGGGATGATAAAAAAAAGAAAAAGAAAAGGCGAGTGCAAAGATGTGAAAACAGAGTGGGAGCGACTGCTCCTGGCGGTCCGCGGTCGGCAGCTGCGTTAACACGAGCCCGCTTTGATTTCCGCCTCCTGAGTGAAGTCGTCGGCCCGTGTGTCCGGCGCCGCGTTCAGGATGTCCAGAAAAGGAGTTGTGTTCTCTGGCACTGAGGGATGACGAGAGAACGTCAAACGTGACCTTAGCTGTCCCCCTCCCCTACCCATGTTGCTATACGGTCATTCTCAAAACAGACCTTGAAATACTCGGGGGTCAAGCATCCATCAGCGGGGCCGTTTCTTTGTGTTCTTCTTTTACAACAACACACTCTTTTCCACCGCCGGCTGTGTGAGAACCGGGCCCTCGGGGGGCCGGAGGAGAACTCTGGTCCTCTCTGGTGCCGGGCTCAGAAAACACCACGAAACAACACATCTCTTTCCACTCACATGTGTGTGTGTGTGTGTGTGTGTGTGTGTGTGTGAGGTCTCTTCACACATGCAGATGGTCTCGTGCTCTCGGATCCTCGACGCGGGTCGGCGATCGCGCTTCACGTTCGCTCCGTTGATTTGCAGCTATGCACGGAATCCATATTTGGCGCGTGTGAAAAGGAGCAAAGATTACAGTTTTGTCAGGAATGCACTTTACACACACACACACACACACACACACACGGAATATATATATGCACACACTTTCCATAGAGTCCTATGATTGAGAATTACTTCCCCGTGACTGTTTTGATGAAAATGTATCGGCTCGTCCTTGGAAAATGTGGCTCGGCAGTCGATGTGGCTCCACGGACTCGGAGAGACTCTCCAGTGAAACAATGGGGGGGAGGGGGGGGGGGATGCCGAGTCTGCATTATTGGATTTGGATCGTAACATAGTGGTGTCAAGTTAGAGTTGGAGAATAAAAAAAAAAGGGGGGGGGGGGGGTCTGAGAATATCCCGTCGGAATCACAACAGACGAGCGGCCGCTTGTTATTGCGCCGCTTGCATTAATAATTCAATCGTTTGACCCGTGACACGGTTTCCCGTAAAACAATCTGATCCTCAGAGGGTCCGATAGAGAGATATTTGAAATCCATGTGTTTGTGTGTGTGTGAGTGTGTGTGTGTGTGTGTGTGTGAGTGTGTGTGTTTTGACCTTCCCAGTATGAGACAGAACCGGTGCCTGAGGCTACAACTGGAAGTATAATATTTAGAGGAAAGGAAAGGAGAGAAGAGACAATATAATAATAATGTGTGTGTGTGTGTGTGTGTGTGTGTGTGTGTGTGTGTGTGTGTGTGTGTGTGTGTGTGTGTGTGTTTCCCGAACTGAAGATGTCCGGCCCCAAGGGGGCTCCAATAAGCACGGCCACAGAAATGTACGGCCTCGCTCCAAGTCTGGAGGTCCGATCAGAGCATCGGGGGGAAATATGCAGAGTGAATATGAAAACACACACATGAAAACACACACATGAAAACACACACATTGTAACATCGTAAAGCGTCGCTACAGATCGGTTCTGACCCGCCGTGTTTAATAACGTTACGCTACTTAAGCAGCTTTTGGGGTTTTCTACTTTACTATTTATATTTCTGTTGACTTTCACTTTTATTTTAATAATTTTTTCAAAGAAAACTGATACTGTTGGAGCTTTTTATCTAATATTAATATTTCGTTTTTTTAAGTATATTATTTAATTATTCAGGTTGTTTGCTTATTGAGCTTGGATGTCGTTAAATATTATAATCACTGTTTCTTGTGATATTTTTTTGTTCATTTTTAATTCATTGTTGTTATTCGCTATATTGGGTAACACAGTGGGCCCCTGGGGTTGTATGTAGGAGCAGGCAGGTGCAGGACCAGCATGCACCTGGGTAGGCCTGTGGGTTTTACACCAGCACAGGAGAGATTTATGTTTGTTTTTTATTTATTGGATAAATGGCCACTACAGATATATTTGTGTCTACCTGTGAACCAGAACACACCTCTACCTGTGGAGCTAAAGACACCTTTACCTGTGAACCAGAACACACCTCTACCTGTGGAGCTAAAGACACCTTTACCTGTGAACCAGAACATACCTCTACCTGGAAATTTAAACACACCTCTATCTGGGAAGCAGAACACACCGAAGCTGAACACACCTGTACCTGTGAAGCTGAACACACCTGTACCTGTGAAGCTGAACACACCTGTACGTGGGAAAATGAACCCAGCTGTGTTCAACACGCCTCGTTGTCTCTGTCCTGGTCGTGGTACATCAGCACTTTTATAAACTTTATAATTTTTCAAATTCTGACCCTTTGCCCTTTGTACTTTTACTCAAGTAGATTTAATATCATTAAATAACTTTTGATACTTAAGTACAGTAAATATGAGATACTTTATTCCGTGTACTCAGGTAGTATTCTCATCAGTGACTTTCACTTTTACTGGAGACGTTTTCCAGAAAACGTTATCTTTACTTTCACATGCAGCCTGAGGTGAAGGGAGGGCCGAGAACACGGTCACAAGCACACGCAGGGGGAGAAAACAACAACAACAACAGCAACAACAACAACAACAACAGCAACAACAACAGCGGGCGCCATCTAGGCTGCGGATAGGAGCCGGGGAAAGAGGGGAAATGTGCCCTGTGACGGCTGTAAAGGAGGGCCGTGGCCGGGCTGCCACAATGCGTTTGGCTGGATAGGAAGGGGGGGGGGGACACTGTGTGTGTGTGTGTGTGTGTGTGTGTGTGTGTGTGTGTGTGTGTGTGTGTGTGTGTGTGTGTGTGTGCGTGCCATGGACAGATACTGTGGTCGTGCATATCACAGATATAAAAAATAAGACAAAGGAGAGGAAGAGGCCAGGTGGAAACCCAGAAGGAGGACGAGATACCGAGACCACAACAACAACAACAACAACAACAACAACAACAACAACAACAAATGATCTCCATCGGCTTCAAACCGGAATATTACAGACTCTAATTACAGCCAAGCTAATGCGTCTCCAGGTATTAAGACCGTCGACACTTACCTGGAATTAATGACACGCACAGAGCACGTGCATGTTGTCCTGGAGACCCCCCCCCCCACACACACACACACACACACACACACACACACACGTGGTGCATCATTACCAGCGCGCTGACGACCCAAGCCGAGTTAATAGAAAGTAATGTGGTCTCCGTTTGTTCACAACGGCCATTAGGGGTAATGCGCAATAATTCCCCGCCCCCCTCAAATATTACTCCCCCTACCACGCATGTGCGCCCTTCTCCCCCCTTCTACCCCCCTCCAGTTTTCTCCATCCTCCGCACAACGGAGGATAATAAACACGCAACACTTTTCGGGTCTTTCATAAACAAATAATAACAAAATAATAATATTACAAAAAAAACACGGAATCCGACATGAAAGGATTAATCCCGCTCGGGGGAGACGGAGACCCAAATGTATGGATTTACAATTCAGCCTCGAGTTCCTCCTCCCCCTCCCCCTCCCCCTCCCCCTCCTCCTCCTCCTCCTCGTGTAATGCTTCATAAACACTTGGTGTGTTCGGCTCTCCGTTCCAATAAAAACAGAGCGCGCGGGGGTGTAATATCTGGAGCTGGGGGAAATTAAAGCTGAAGTTCCTCTTCCTCCTCGGTGCTCTCCCTGCAGCTCTCCCTCTCCCTCTCTCTCTCTCTCTCTCTCTCTCTTTCTCTCTCGCGCGCGCGCCTGCGCACACACACGCGCGCGCACAGTTAATCAGCAGCCCAGAGAGAAATCTAAGACCACATCTACACCCAGTGGAGGGAACCTGATACAACCACATCTCCATCCCCTCCTCCTCCTCCACCTCCCCACATTCCCCTCTTTCTCTTAATCATCGACCAACACACACACACACACACACACACACACACGCACACGCATACTGATAAATTAGGAGACAAGGTTTAGTATGATTAACTAAAGTTAATGAAGACTGAAAGTGATCTGAAAGAGGGAACCGGAGAGGGGGAAGTCTTTGAAACCGCTCACAGTGCATTATAGAAACACACTGGATCCTTTTTTTTTTATACAAATTATTTCTTTTTGTTTCCATTTCTGCCTCCGCTGCTATTTCCCAAAAAGTCCTTTCAGTGTGCGGTGACAAACATAACCCGTCTGACTGGTGGAAAAATAAATCATACTTTCAAGTGAAGACAAATGCCTTATCCACTGGGAGTAGCCACGGGCTGCAGTCATAATGGCCTCTCTCTCTCTCTCTCTCTCTCTCTCTTTCGGCCTCTCTCCTTCTTTTTGTCTTAAGTCGGGGAGTTTCCCTCCGCTGGTTCTAGATGTCCAGCCAAACCAGCCCGACGCAGCACAAAGCCTCGCGGCTTCGGGGCAGATCGGGAGCAAAGGTGGATATTCCTGTTTTTTTTGTGTTGTTGAAGACTTTATTTTCTCTTCTCGGGGAACCTGGAGGCCAAACTGCCACTCAGCGGCGACTGTGAGCAAACACGAGACGGACGAGTAATCAGGAACATCTTTGACTCTCGAAGAAGAAAAAAATAACACACCATTGCCCCCTGAGCGCCTCGGTATAGCCAAAAGGTTACAAGGCAGGCCGTAAAGCTGCAGCGGCCGGCTCTGATTACGGCCTTTGGACCTTTTTTTTTGTTGGATGTCATACACCTCTCTCTCTCTCTCTCTCTCTCTCTTTCTCTCCCCCCCTCTCTCCCTCTCTCTCTTTCAGTTTAATCTGCTTTATTGTCCTGAATGTTGCAATAAACAATATTGCCAACTCATCAAGACGCAGCAACACAACAAATAACAGACAATTTATGTGGATAATAATAAAAAGACGTAAAAAAAGACGTTGAAAGAAAGTACAAATAAAAGTGTGTGTGTGTGTGTGAGAGTGAGTGTGAGTGTGTGTTTGAGTGTGTGTGTGTGTCTTCATTCATATGGATAATAATAATACCACAGAAATAACTACATTGAAAGAAAGTACAAATAAAACATGTGTGTGTGTGTGTGTGTGTGCGTGTGTGTGTGTTTGTTTGTGTGTGCGGGTGTGTGTGTGAGGTTGAGTGTGAGTGTGAGTATGTCTTCATTCATATGGATAATAATAAGATGTAAAAAACTATGTTTTAAGAAAGTACACGTGTGTGTGTGTGTATCTTCATTCATATGGATAATAATAATATGACAGAAATAACTACATTGAAAGAAAGTACAAATAAAAGATGTGTGTGTGTGTGTGTGCGTGCTTGTGCGTGTGTGCGTGTGCCTGTGTGCGTGCGTGCGTGTGTGTGTGTGTGTGTTGGTCACTCAGCTTGTGGCATGATAGGACATATGGTGCAACAAGGTGGGCTGTGTTTCCTTCTCCATTCTCTCTCTCTCTCTCTCTCCCCCCCCCTCTCTCTCTTTCCCTTCATTTCTTTACTGTCATCTTTTCAAATAAAAAACAAACAACTACAATAGCACTCGTGGCACAAGGCCGTATAATCGTGTCATGGCCATAAAATCATAGATCCTCACTTGTGTGTGTGTGTGTGTGCATATGTGTGTGTGTGACCCGGGTCTCGGGCACCGGCTCGGCCCCACGGCCAGCTGCAGGAGTCTGTCTCCTCCTCCTCCTCCTCCTCTCCTCCCCTCCTTGGCTCTCAGTGCTATCGGGTTGCCTCTCCTGCTCCCTGCGTCCATTACACTGGCCTCTTTATGCTGCGCTAAAAGCTGCTCATGTTCAAACACTCCTGGGAAAAGCTCCTTAAAAACACGTCAGGAAGAGAGGCCCCCGTCTGGTAAAATATTAATAGGAAGTTAATTGGTTGTTAATGGACTGGTGCTTCAGGTTAGGAATGGCCCTCCATTAGACGGGCCGCATGAACGACCCATTCGGGGGTGTCACCTTACCGGCCCTTCGCCATCTAATTGTTAGCCGGTCGCCGTAGCCGTGAGTTGCGGTAACCTGGTGTTAAAGACATCATCGCTGCAGTTTTATGTCAGGTTTATGTAAAGGAGTATCGAGGGCCCTCGTGTCGACCGCATTTCCACGGGAGCGGGAAAAAAATATGTATATATCGGGTGTTCGGTGAGTTTCGTTGTCAAGTGATTTTTTATTTTTTATTTGTTCTCCTTTTGTGTTTTTTTCTTCTGTATCCACCCCCCCAAAATAAAAAGTTCTCCAAGTTCGGTGGCCTCCGTGCTTAATCTCCACATGAGGAAATAGTTTGGTGCTTTTTGTTGTTTCGTGGCCAGTGTGTGTTTGGGATTTCTGCGGTCGCCGAAAAATCCCTCTTCTGGTCGAGCGGGGATGTAATATTGATGCAGAGCAGAGAGAGAGAGAGAGGGGGGAACACAGAAATCAAAGTTCAAAATGTCGACGGCGACGAGGCGTACGCACATTATTATTTCTTTTTAATCTACGAGACGCCTTAAAAGGGAAAACAAGGGGGCTCGTTGTATTGCGGGGAATATATTTAGAAATAAGTGATATTTCAGCTTCGGCGTCGTTCGGCTCCGATTCATTTACGAGAGGGAACAAATGCTTTTTTAAAAAGGTCGTTCTGGAAGCGGGAGTTAAAATGGCAGCGGGGGTGAAAAAACCTGGGAAGAGTGTTTTTAAATGCAGCGTGTAAAAATAAAAACCCAGCTTTTAAAGAAATGACTGGGAAGACATTGTAAATATGTAGGTGTTATATTTCTCTAGGAATACGATAAAAACAATTAGATGGAGACTGCTTTTTTGGGACTTTTAAATGCAGTGTGTAAAAAAAGCTTTTAAATGTATTCCATATTGTACAGACATATATATATTTTTTTTTTTTTTTTTTTTTTTCTAAATAATTAAGATTCAAACACATTCTGATTACAGTATTTAGAATATTCTCATCAGGTTTTACTTCCAAATAATCTAATTAAATTTCCACTATTTAGTCCCTCGCTGTGCCTCTTGATTACCCAACACGCACTTTATTGTCACGTGACCTCCCCTCTCGTGACTCCGACCATTTAACCATAACCTCGTTCAGACGTTGCGTGGATCCGTGTCCAATTACATTACGAAGCAAATGTCAACGCATCCAGCAGATGTTGTCCCCACGTTGCTGCACGCTGGGGTGCAGACTCCGCCGCGGCCACTAGGGGGCAGTAAATCCCCTCGTGGTTTGCGGCCTCTTGGTGGCGTCGGGTCTGCAGACATGGCCGCCTCCTGCCGGCCTCCCTCCTCTCAGGGGTTCGATCAGTCTAAATGCACACTGAGAGAGATATCTGTAAGCCAATCAGGCGTCGCCTCTCATTTTCAACTGTGCATTTGAGTCTAATTTATTCGTAAATCTCTCGTAAATGGAATCTATTTGTGAATTGTTCTGCAGGCATTTTGTGACTATTTGTGGTTGCATTTGTTATTGTTTCTCTGTGTGGATTTGCAATGATTGAGACTGATCTGACTCCGTAGACATGATGTGATCTATTACCTGGCTGGCCGGGTGGAGACTGGGACAGTCCCGGGACAGTCCTGGGACAGTCCCGTTCGCGATCAGCTGGGAGTAGACAAGCCGGAAGAGCCATATATGGCTCGAGACCAGACCTTAAATACCTGAAGGGGGCGCTACAGGGGAAAAGTTACATAGTGTCGCTTTAAGCTTAAAGGACAGAAATGAATGAGAGACAATAGTTTGATTAAAAGAATAAATATTTAAATAAATGTTTATTCTTTTAAATTAAACTGCGTAAATGGACATATGAATGTAAAAGAATTCCAGGAATTTTCCAAAAACTTTTGTGAGTTCAAGGACTTTTTCCAAGCCTGGAAATAAACATTTAAAAAAAGAATCCATGACTTTTCCAGGTTTTTTCCATGACGAACCCTGTAATAACAAAGCCCGCCACTAGGCGGCGTGTAGACGACTGAAGTAAACAACAGTTGCACGACATGCGCTCCAAAGAGACCCACACTGTGTGTGTGTGTGTGTGTGTGTGTGTGTACCTGCTCGCTCATTGCTGACAAACAGACACACTCCATGCTTCACTTTTTATTACACAACGAGCCGTTGCCGAGGCAACACAATTAGCGGATTCTTGGCGGGACCCTTTTCCCATTTTGTCAAACACGTCGAGGAGCTGCGAGGCGACACGCGACAAAAGCATTTTTTAGCGAGCAAAACTTAGTTTTAGAAACTGTAGAAAAAGTCACAAACGGTATGAAATGTTTTGTCCTGGAATTATTATTTTTTACTCATAATAATGTTTGGCATTCAAAAAACATGTAAAAGTACACACACACACACACACACACACACACACGGCAGGAAAAAAAAGAATGCGCCACAGTTAAAAGGTATTTCGTACAATTATTTTCTCTTCAGTTTGACCTTTTGATATTAGAAAAAAATGCTTAAATATACAAGTGGAATTGGCATTAACGTCGGCAACTCGCCGGTTTTTAAAGCGTATCTTTTCGGCCCGTGACCCCTGTGACCCCTCCGCCGGCGGACCGGAAACGGCTCGCCGAAAAAGGGCCCGTCCTCGTATTTCGGGGCGAGACAGACTTGCGTCTTAGTACGCAGCGCCGCGCCGCTTATTAACTGTCAATCAAACCCGGCTCACCTCGGGGCGTGCGCACACACAAGAACATCCATTGTTAGAAGAAGAAAGCCAGCACGAAATGTCAAAAAAGCCACCGCACGCACAGACACAAGCGACACGGCGACGAACCGCGGCGGCTCGCCTCGCCGAAATAAAACATATCCGCACGTTGTAATTTCTTTTTTTTTTTAAACCCGTAGACGTGTACCGGCGGCGAGGCGGCGAGGCCTTTCGTGAGCCCCGTGTGAAGGAATGCATGTTTCTTTGGCTCCAGAAAAACATGTGTCGTGTGTGAATGTGTGTGTGTGTGTGTGTGAGAGAGAGAGAGAGATACAGCTAGCAGGCAGTAAGAAGAACAAAGTGGATGCAATTAGACTGGAGGAATGCGCTTTATGCCCTTCATAGCTTCACCCGCGCTCCACCGGTTCACTTCACCCTCGTGAAAAAAACAACAACCGCGCAAACCGTGGAGGCGACGCATAGGGGCGACAACGTGGGGGGGGGCTCTCCTTTTCTTTTCTTTTTTAACTTTCTTATTAGCCCGCGTTGTGGAACAGGATGGGCTTGACCAGGCCCGAGAGGATCTTGGGCACGTGGACGCTGACGATCTCGGAGATCATCTCCGGGAAGTTGACGCGCGTCTGCAGCGACTGAGCTTGGAGGAACAGGTCGTAGGTGAACTGGTGCAGCTTCCTCACGATCTGAGGGAGAGCGATAGAGAGATGGATGGAGAGAGAGAGAGAGAGAGAGGTTATTAGAGGACGTTTGTGCAAGAGAAAGAACAAAGAAAGCAGATTAAAGAGGAAACGGAGAGCGACGTCTTCTCGACGGCGGCTTTAAGGATGCGATTAAAAAAAAAAAGGCGACGCTCGACGCGACACTCTTAAGCCCCCGAGAAAAAAAAGGTAAAGTCCCCCCGATCAACTCCGGGTTCTGGCTGCCAGACGGGTCCCTGGCTGCCCCGGAGCCCGGCGCCGTGAGCAGAGATCTGGAGCCGATGAGCGGGACGCTGACAGAGCGCTGAGCCCTTAAGAGTGAATCCACAGAGGGAGACGTGCCGGCAGCTCGGCTCTCGGTCGGGGGGGGGGGGGACTTTTCCAGCTGGTTACACCCCGACTACTGGGTTCTCTTCTTTTTTGAGTTGGTATTCGTATTTCCAGGACTTTTTCAGGACTTTAAACCACATTTCTATGACTAAACATTTAGTGAGATCTCGGTGCATATATGATGGTGGATTATCCCTGAGCCGCTGTTGCTATGGCCACCAAAATGTTCACTTAAGGTGTGTTCTGAGGGCGAATGTGGGCTTATATATTTTGAGGGTTTTCTTTTAAAAACCTATTATTATTATTATTATTATTATTTCAAACTCAGCGTGAATGAACATGTGAATATAACACATTTCCATGACTTATTTCAAATTGTTGGTAATTTTCTTCTTAATAAATAAATAAATAAACATTTTATTATTATTATTATTATTTATTTGTGTTCTGAGGGCGAATGTGGGCTTAGTTTTTCTTTTAAAAAACTATTATTATTATTATTTCAATCTCAGCGTAAATAAACATGTGAATATAACACATTTCCATGACTTATTTCAAATTGTTGGTAATTTTCTTCTTAATAAATAAATAAACATTGTATTATTATTATTATTATTATTATTTATTTGTGTTCTGAGGGCGAATGTGGGCTTAGTTTTTCTTTTAAAAAACTATTATTATTATTATTTCAGCGTAAATGAACATGTGAATATAACCCATTTACATGACTTTTTTAAAATTTTTGTTAATTTTCTTCTAGTCATTTCATTTTAAAGGACTGGAAATAAACATTTTTAAATTCCATGACTTTTCCAGGTTTTCAATGATCATATATGAACCCTGTTAAAAGTTCAAGTTGCAAGTAAAAAAGGAGGAAGGAGCAAGAAGCAGTCTCTCGGCGCCCTCTAGTGGATCATATTGTAAATTGACAACGTTTTAAGCAGGTTTATGGGAATAACAAAAACGATTCTTTTACCGACTTTGTGGTCTAAACTAAAATCATACCGTGCGTGGATGATAAAAAACTTTTTTATTGTGACTCTTTATTTATTTGGTCAATTATGAACACGTATAATCGCCTTTAAATTAGCCCGGGAGCTTTTAGTTTAAAAAGTGTGTTTATTTTAAGAGAATTTTGAATGCAGGCCAGAAAAATATATAATTTTTTGAAATAAATTGAATGCAAAATGTAGGAAAAGGACGACAATATATATGTACAAATTATCTCACGGATTCCTCATGACTTTAGGCTTTTTTAGAGTTTTTTGGGGAATTACAAACACGCCTCAGACGATGCTTTAGTTCAGGTTTCTCGGCGACGTGAAGCATGATGCAGGGAGAAAAATAAATCAAATCGTACGGTGCATAGAATGATAAAAAACATTTCTTGTGACATTTTATTTATTTGACATAGAGTCACTGTTAAATTAGACCGGGAGCTTTTAGTTTTAAAAACTATGTTCATTTAAAAAAAATATATTATTATTTTAAAAAGATATATATTTAAAGTCAAATTCAGGAATAGTAATACAATATATATGTACACGATATGTCAAGGATTCCTTATGAATTTAGGCTTTTTCTTTTGCACTTTACCATCAAACACGTTTGTAAAGCGTTAAATCTTTCCGACAGATAAATAACAGACGAGTAAATTATTAATGCTCTTATTCCCAAAGACAACAGCTTGGTTAATCTTTCGCCTTTTCTTTTTATTGCTTTTACTTTGCTCCGAGTTTAATTGGACAAATAAAATTCCGTCTCTCCCTCTTCAAAGTAATCTGTCCCGAGATCACTTTGCAGAGCTCTCCATCTCCAAAAAAACAAATATTAAAGCCCCCCCCCCCCCCCCTCTCCTCTCCTGGTTGTTTTACGGCGCACGTCAGCACGCGACCGCGACCGCATCTGCAGATCTGATCTGCTTCGCAGTTTCCTGTCAATACGGTGCATAGGTTAGCGTGGGAGTGCTTAACGACGCGGACTGGGACGAGGTGTGGGGCGCGCTCTGCGTCGTGGACTCGTGTGTCGACTCCTTCTGGGGCTCGACGGTTATTCTTGAGGTAGCAACGCTCCCGCCAGAGGGTGACTCAGCATGTTCCCCCTCCTGATATATGAAGCTCCGGCTGTCACGTGACCATCCGGTATGCGTTGGCTGGGGGGGGGGGGGGGGGGGGGGGGGATAAGAAGGATTTACAGTCGTCGGGATGATGTCATCGCCCGTGTCGACCTATCTGAAGTTGTCCGATCCCGAATGTAATACCTGATCCGTCTCCGTTTGGACTCAACCAGCCGCGACGTGACGAAACCTCGCCGCGCTCCAGTGACTTCAGAAGTTAACGAATTCAAATTCGAATTCAAATTCGTTGCACTTTGCCCCAGCGGCGCTAAACCGAAGTCTCATTTCCCCGTATATGAAGGCGGATTGTGACCATTACCGACTGGAGGGAGTCCAGCAGCTGCGTGAGCTGGAACAGCCGCTGCGTGCGAGTGGTCTCCCCGCAGTGGCTGGCCACGCGGTCCAGCTCCTTGATGTAGGAGGTCCGCAGGTCATCAAAACACCGCTGGTTCTTCAGGCCCTCCACCGGCACTGTGAGCACAAACGCCGGAGCACACGCACAACCATAACTCTCCCGGACTTTATCCGCCCCATCGACTCCCAGAACTCTTATTGCAGCTCGTGTTTCACCTGCTAGATTAAAAATGTATTGTTTCAGACTCACTGATGCTGAAGAGGACCAGGGCCTTCATGCAGAGGAACTCCTCCTGGGTGACCTTCAGAATGCAGAACCTCTGGGAGAGCAGCTTCATCCTCACACAGTGTTCATACATACTGGACACTTGCATCCGTTGGCTGTGAGGAGGAGGAAGAGGAGGAGGAGGAGGAGGAGGAGGAGGAGGAGGAGAGAAAAAGAAAAAGCCACACTGTGAGATGAGAAGTAGGAGCACCGGGTGCGACATAAGGAGGAGAGAGGGTCAGGCACGGAGAAGTATAGAGGAGGACGAAGACAATTAACGGAGGCAGAAGTGAAAAAGAGGAGAGGAAAAAAATCTGCAGGGGTCAGAAGAAATGAGTGGAGGAGGATAATGGGAAAAAGGGAACAACGGGAGAGGCAGAGAGAAATGAGGGTCAGCGGCGAGGGCAGGCGTACCCATTACCATGCGGGTCGGAGGGCTGCCAGAGGTCTAATTCACAGGGAACCGGGGTTCTGCTAATGCCGAGAGAAACGCCTGCCGGGCGGGGGCCAATCCGAAGGCCCCGGGGCCGGCACCGGAGCCGGCGCTCGGAGCGGAACCCGAGCACACGGGAGAATAATGGTTCTTAAAAAGGCTTTGTAGTTCTACGAAGAACCGTCGCCGGCTGAAGAAACATTTTTTATTTGAGGCACCGTGATAGGTTCTTTGAATTTACTCTCTAAGGACATGGTTCTTTAAAGAACCCTGGTTTGAATTGAAAGGTTATTTGAGGAACCAGAAATGGTGCCTTCAAGAACCATTTGTTAAAGGTTATTTGAGGAACCAGAAATGGTGCCTTGAAGAATCATGTTTTAAAGGTTATTTGAGGAACCAGAAATGGTGCCTTCAAGAATAATTTGTTAAAGGTTATTTGTAGAACCAGAAATGGTTCCTCTATGGCATCAATCTGAAGAACCATTTTCGGTTCCAGATGGCACCTCCGTGGTTCTGTGTGTTATTTGTGGATATCAAGTGTGGGCGATCTGCTCCACTAACTCTTATGTTAAGTTGATCTTGTTTTAATTACAAATTAATTGTTAATATACAATTACAAAAGGCTAAATAAAGGAGCTGAGGTGTCAGAAACACTCTTTTTCTTTTTTTTTGAAAGAGGATGGAGGGGAGGATGAAGAGGAGGATGAAGAGGAGCATGAAGAGGAGGTTTGCTCGCAAACCGAAACTCGCGAAAGTAAAGTAAAGAGGAAATGACTCAACGTCGCTGCAGTTCTGTTTTCGGGAAGATGAAACGTGGAAACGGTAACAAGCAGAACGCCTGTTGTTTACCGACTCGCACGTCGTGTGATTTAAAAACAAAAAACAAACGCTTTCTCTGCAGCTCTTATTCCGCTGAGCCCTCGCGCCGACAGGTGAGATATCCCGACGTCAACGATCAGTGTTCTGGCTGTCGAGACCCCGAAACACACCTTCTTCGTTTGAGAAACAAACCTTTTCTTTAATTCAAACTCAATATTACAACTTGTGGCGATGGAGTGCAAAGTGAGTGAGTGTGTGTGTGTGTGTGAGTGTGTGTGTGTGTTTGTCCGTGACTTACTCATTGAAGACCAGGTCTGGAGCGAAGTACAGCATGGAGCTGTTAGTGAGGGTGTAGGACCTCCAGCCCAGAGCGAACACCATCACGCCCATCCAGGACAACTGAATCACGGACATCTGGTCGTCTACGTGCATGTCACGGAAACCTGCCGAAGAAACATCTTGTTTTTATTTAAAGATCCCAAACATCTGGGAATGAAATAACACAAGTGGGTTTAATAGATGTGAAGACGAATAAATGGAATAATAAAAAACAATTCTTATTATTTCAAATTCAGCGTGAATGAACATGTGAATATAACACATTTCCATGACTTATTTCAATTTCTTTGTAATTATCTTCTTATCTTCGTCATTTTTTTTAAAAGGACTGGAAATTAAAAAAAATTAATTCCATGACTTAATGAACCCTGTTAAAAATTCAAGTTGTTCACAATTTAATTTTCAACTCCTTTAAAATAAATTACAAGAGTAATAAAAAAGCTGACTGGTCTATGTTTGTGGAAATATGAATTTACAAACATCCATTACGGATACTTTTCCAGCGTGCCGCTGTGGGCTTGAGTGTGAAGTTAGCGCCCTCTAGTGGTCGATATACAAAACAGGGATCGGCTGATCAAAATGGAGAAGAGTAAACTGGCATAAAAAAGCCCTGCTGGCGTTGCCTGCTATCTCCGGAGCGAGAGTTGGAGGCCTCGCACAGTGACTACGCACATTTAGACTTTCATTCTCCCCCTGGTGGCCGCGCAGCTCGTCTGCGTAATTAACTGCAGTAGAAACTTCATTTCATTTTCTACAGGAAATACGACCTCTGCTCCACATTTAGGAATGTGGAGCTCGTGTGAAGAGACTCGGGGTTCAGTGTCAGCGGTCAAGCTCGACCCGCTGAGCCCGCCGCCGCCGTCCAGCGACTCGCCTGTCAGTTGTTCTCGGTAGCTTAACACAACATGTCTGACCTTGTCGTTGTTTATCTTCTCACACAATGCACACGGCTGGTCTGGCGCTACGACAGATACTGAAACAATCCAGGTCTAGGGTTGGGTAACGAAAACGGGTGCCGATTCTTGCATTCATAAAAGTAGGCCAACAAATAATACATTAGCCATTGTAGCCATGTTTAAACTAGCTTGCGTTAGCTCGTAGCTCGCAATAGCTATGAGCTAGCCTACAAGTTACGAGCTAGAAGCTACGAGCTGCGAGTTACAAGCTACGAGTTAGAAGCTACGAGCTGCGAGCTACAAGTTACGAGCTACGAGTTATGAGTTACGAGCTACAAGTTATAAGTTACTAGTTAGAAGCTACGAGCTGCGAGCTACAAGTTACGAGCTACGAGTTATGAGTTAGAAGCTACAAGCTACGAGCTACGAGTTAAAAGCTACGAGTTAGAAGCTACGAGCTATGAGCTACAAGTTACGAGCTACGAGTTATGAGTTACGAGCTACAAGTTATAAGTTACTAGTTAGAAGCTACGAGCTGCGAGCTACAAGTTACGAGCTACGAGTTATGAGTTAGAAGCTACAAGCTACGAGCTACGAGTTAAAAGCTACGAGTTAGAAGCTACGAGCTATGAGCTACAAGTTACGAGCTACGAGTTATGAGTTAGAAGCTACAAGCTACGAGCTACAAGTTAAAAGCTACGAGTTAGAAGCTACGAGCTATGAGCTACAAGTTACGAGCTACGAGTTATGAGCTACGAGCTACGAGCTACAAGTTATAAGTTACGAGTTAGAAGCTACGAGCTACAAGTTACGATCTACGAGTCATTAGTTAGAAGCTACGAGCTACGAGCTACAAGTTACGAGCTACGAGTCATGAGTTAGAAGCTACGAGCTACGAGCTACAAGTTACGAGCTACGAGTCATGAGTTAGAAGCTACGAGCACGACAGTCGGATATCCGTTGTTTGTCCGTGCTCCTTGAGAAAGGCTTTCCCAGGGAATCTGGCCGAAGAGGTTTTTAATGTCGTCGTTTTTTTGCTTCTTCTTCTTTTAAGTATCGGTTCCGGCCCCGTTTAGCACCGGTATCGTTTTAAAAGTACCGGTTCAGCACCGGTACCGCAAAAATAAAAATAAAACCGATACCCATCCCTATCTACGACTACCGGTCGTTTTCTGTTACCTGGTATCGCCTTGGCCCACCGCACCACGGTGACCAGCTGCCGCTCGCCCAGCTCGTTGAGGCTGGTGAGCAGCGACACGGGGCTGTCGGGCTGCGCGTGGTCGTGCCCCGCGTTGACCAAGGCCGGCTCGATGGCCTGCAGCACGCTGAGCAGGGAGAGGCAGGAGCGCAGCGTGGGGGGGATGCCCAGCGCCTGGGACGCTGCAGAGGAAGGAGACCGTATCGTCGTCACTCGCGGGTCGTTTTTTTTCCGGGCGTGGCTTTGCTCGCCGCCGCGACACCGACCCTCACTTTGCGCCCTGACGGCGGCGCTGCCCGGCTCGAACAGGACGTCTCTCCTGCGGGCGCGTTCCCCGGGCGCCTGCTCCTCCTCGGCGCTCCTCGGCGGGCCGGTTCCCTTCAGCCTGCGACCTAGAACAACAAGACGACGCGGGGCGAAAACAAACGGCGATAAAGAGGCGTCCACGTTGTTTTGTCTTGATTTATTACACAACACGCAGCTGGGAGACGACTCGACTTCTTTATCGTGAAAACCCGACGTGGCGAGGGTCCTACATCCCCCCCCCCGTCTCCCCCCCGCCCGGCACAAACGCTCTTTCGGCCTTTGCAGGAATGTATTCGTTACACTGTATTGAAGCTAGAACATTTAACGAATGTGTTCTGATCTGATGCACGCAAGGTATCCAGCCGTCCTGACCTCATTTTACAAAGGCCACACACACGCACACGCACACACACACGCACGCACACACACACGCACAGTGCAATACTGGCTCATCCGGCCTTTCACCTTTCAGGCTCATTCCCGACATGTAGCATCTCTTCAAGCGGCACGAGGCGCAGTTTTTCCTCCTCAGCTTGTCGATGGTGCAGTCGTTGCGGCTGGCACACAGGTGGTTCTGCTTACCTGGTGGTACGGGGAGGGGGGAGGAGGAAGGGGGGGGGGGGGGGCAGACAAAACACAAGGCGTCAACAATGTCTCTCGGCTTCCACTCAGAAAAAGCAGAGATATGTGGGTGTTGACTGATAACAAGCGAGTCGACCTCACAATGTCAGGTCGCTGTGCCCTGCTCGGAGGAACGGGTGGGCGTAAGAAATCAAATTAGCGTAATGAGCAAATGTGTGTGTGCGTGTGTGTGCACTCCCCTGTGTGTGTGTGTGTGTGTGTCTCACACCCACCTGCGGCGGCCCTCTTGAAGAATACTTTGCAGCTCCCGCAGGTGACGGCTCCGTAATGGCAACCGGAGGCATCGTCGCCACACACCTGGCACACCCTCCTGTCTGACAGGTAGACACCTGGGAACAGGTCCTCATGCCTGGACATGGGAACACACACACACACACCCATACCCGCACACACACCCATACAGACACATTAACGATGCGGCTTTTTTATGTAAGCATTCCAAAGCTACCGCACAGTTACAGTCATAGAACCCAGAATGCCCGAGAGGTATCAACGTAAAAACAACAACAAAAAGAAACTTTTTAATTGTTGTAACATCACGAAGGTGTTAGGCCACTTGTTTTGACATGAGTTGGAATTAATTGACTAAACCTGATTCAATTACAATAGGTAAGATAATAAAGTACGAGACGTTTCACACCTGTGTTTAAGAGTTGGAAGTGGAAAAACAGGACGTGGTTTTTTGTCACTTCCCGGGATTGGAGCAGGTGCCGTGTCTCTTGTTTATAGACACTGGTGTATTACGTGGTGTTAGTGGAGAGTTGGGGATAGAGTGACTTTGACGCTGAAGCGCAACTTGGCCAAGGCCGCCAGGGAGAGAGAGAGAGAGAGAGAGAGAGAGAGAGAGAGAGAGACAGAGACAGAGACAGAGACAGAGAGAGAGAGCATGCAGGCTGTTTGGGGGACAAATAATTGAATGCTGAGACGCAGCTGCCTCCTGCAGCTGGATGAGATTTTTTTGGGGCATCTCGGGGAATGAGAGATATACAGAATATCAGGTTCTTCTGCATGTTGGTTCATTTCAAAGTGGCGATAATCTCTCGAGATATACAAGTAGAAGAGGAGCATGAAGTACAGGGGGCGGCTTTAAAAGTAAGATAATGGATTGAATGAAGTTTTAACATTTTTATAAGACTTTAGGGCGGAACTAATTCAACAATAACAAGGTCGTTTAGACTGAGTGTGAATTGAGCTTGACAGACTAAAGCATGACGCCAAGTTCAGCTGCATCTTTTTTGTATTACTGATTAAAGAAATGTGTGAGAGTGCAGCTCTTCGCCGGCTCCTGACTTGGTGCCAAATCCCCCAAAAAATCATTACAATCCGTTTATTTACATATGATGTATATTATGTATTTTACCTGAAGCTGCGATCTGAGCAATCCATCCACACCGACGGCTCGGTCTTGATGGCGGACAGGGCGAACTTCTCCTGGGGGATCGCGCATTGGTAACTTTCCACTTGGCCGTATCCTTGTGCCACCGGCGCCGCGCGCGTGCCACCTTTGCCGCCGTGCTCACCTTTGCTGTACCAGACGCAGTGGCATTCCCGTCTGGACCCGAGCGGGGCTTGCTCACAATTACAGTATTTACACAACAAATCACGTCCTCCGTATCCGCTTCTCTCGGGCTCGGATCGGCTGCTGTACGCGCGCCACACGCTCTGCGGCGGCTCCCGGTACAGGTTCGGACCCGCGCAGTACGCGGAGTACGGTCCCAGAGGTAAGAGCTCGTCCACCTGAGAGTGCGCGGCCAGCTGCTCCATCGCGGGAGTCATGAACAAGTTGGATTCCTCGCGCGTCCGCCGCCGCCGCCGCCGCCGCCGCCGCCGCCGCCGCCTTGCGCGCCGTCGGCGTCGCTCGACCTGAGCAGCTCCATGCAGCTCACCTGCTGACCGCCGTGGCACGCGTCTCCAAAGTCGTCCGCGCGCGGGTCCGCGCTCCCGCCGCTCAGCAGGAGCCGGCAGCAACTCTCCAGGGGGTTCACGCGCCGCGTAGCCGCCGCCGCCGCCGCCGCCGCCACTCCCAACTCCGGTGCTACGCGAGCGCTGCTCTCCGCCGCGGGGTCGAAGTCTGCGTAGGCACCGCCGGAGCACGGGTGCGCGCCGCTATTGGGCGGAGAAGACACCGAGTCCAGACCCAGAGACACCGACACCGCCTTGCAGAGCTCGGCCGTGGTCGCGCGCACGCAGGTGTCCGCGGGATTCGGCTGCCGGTCGCGCTCGTTCATGATGAGGGAGTTGGACGTGTCCTCCAAGTCGTACAGGCTGAGGCGAAAGGCCATCTGGGGCTCGCGCTCGCGACGGTTCAACAAACCGCGCGCGGATTGCTCGCGGTGGGCAAATCAAACAACTCTTTACGCCCGCCCGGTCGAGCTTCGGCGGTTATGAAATTCACAGCTTGTCAACGTCGTAGGTTGTTTCAGAGAAGGGACGTCCCGTCGAATGAAGGAGCGGGTAACTTTTCTTTAACTCTCTCTCTCTCTCTCTCTCTCTCCTTCCCTCCCTCCTCCCCCTCTTGTTGTATTCTCAAAGTAAATCGGTGTCACTGCCCGTAGCCGCCAACCGGGGAAAGAAAAACTCACAAGTAACGGTTTGAACTCTGTAACTTGACTTTGTACTCTGGCACGTTGACAAGTCTCGCGAGAACACGCAGCTGGATTA
The DNA here is from genome assembly GCA_036178185.1 of Liparis tanakae. Classification (NCBI taxonomy): domain Eukaryota; kingdom Metazoa; phylum Chordata; class Actinopteri; order Perciformes; family Liparidae; genus Liparis; species Liparis tanakae. Next base: position 22,852,640 of record CM070095.1, on the reverse strand, counting down.
AAATAAACGAGAGACGACGGTTCCTCCGCCACGCCGCGCTCCCCGGTAGCTGCAGCTCGAGTTGGACTGAAACGATACTGACGTCGGGCTGAATCCACGCACACGGTAGTAGTTGGTGTTTAATAAACTACACGTTTTGAGAGGAATCTAATTTATTCTAAAAAAGCAGCTGCGATGGGATTGTTGTTGTTGTTTAGCCTGCATCAGTGTCATTTTTTTAATTTTTTTCTGTGTATTTGTTTTGGATTTGTTTTGGATATATACTATTGTTTTGGATATATACTATACTATACTATACTGCACAGTCACTTTCTTTCTTATGCATACTATACTTTATGCACAGTCACTTTCTTTCTTATATCTATATTTTATTGTGTTTAGTTTATCGGTGCTACTATGTCAACAAATTTCGCCTTGGGGATTAATAAAGTATATTTCTATTCTATTCTATTCTATGCACACACACACACACACATCTATTTCATTGCAACTTTTGAACAGTTTGCACAGTGAGGGTGATGCGTTCACACGCACACATAAGATACCAGATCACATGGTGTCCGTGTGTATTTTATTTGTGCATAGCACAGATGTCAAACACAAGGCCCCTGGGCCGAATGCGGCCCACCACGTCATTTTATTTGGCCCCTGCAAGATTGAAAGACACATGATCACTTTTATAGCCTGGGATTTTATTTTGAAGGTTACAAATTTAATAGATTTGTGTTATAACATTAGACACAATGTTCTTGTGTACACTATTTCTACTCTCGAATAAACAATCAAATGCAAAGAGGGTTATTTAATAATATGTTTGAGTAGTTTATACACTAGTTTATACGCTTCAGTTACACCGGCCCTTTAAGAGGCGGCCGTGATGCTGATGTGGCCCACGGTGAAAATGAGTTTGACACCCCTAGTGTATAGCAATAAAAACATGTTGTTTTCTATGGGAAGTATCTTAAATGTCATCTCTCTCTCTCTCTCTCTCTCTCTCTCTCTTACGAATCACTTAACGGTCTCTTTCGTCGACACATTTGGAATTGCGAGTGTTTGCAATATGATTTACAAGGACGACATGCAAACCTTTTCATAAATGACATCATGGTTGACACTTCAGGTGGAACATGAATGTGTTTATTATTTTTAAACAGTTATAACATGTTTTCCAGATGAAATGACATTACAATCATGGACATTAAAGGCCTGGGCAACAGTATAATGTCTACGTAATAATTACTACATCATTATCTACATGTGCAATAATCTGCACCCTACATGCTTCTAAACTCCTATTTCATCACCTATCCCCATCTTGCCGTCAGCAGCCCCTCACATGGACTCAAACTCATCAATGCGTTGCTTGGTGTTGCCCCGGCGGATCTGGCGCAGCGTCTTGTATTTGTCGCGGCCCGCCTTCACGTTCTCGGCGTGGATCAGGTCATTGGGGGTCTTCTTGCTCTCGTCTACGGCTCGAGCCAGCTCAGTGCTTAGGAACTGAAAGAGAGCACAACACGCACAGTGAATAAGATCCTCGTTCCTCCGAATCTTTGAGGAAACCATTCAGAGCCTCGTCCTCTCTCTCTCCCGTGACCCCTGTACTCCACTCAATCCCCCCCCCCCCCCCTCCACACCCCTCCATCCCGAAAAAAACACGCCATTGTGCAAAGTTATTAAGTCCAGTTTTGTGTTGAGTCCTCTGTGCAGCGCCGTATCTTGTTTGGGCTGTGAGATAGAGGCCGTTGTTATTCCATTCGCTACAGGCCGGGGTCTGGATGCGATTCGCGACTGGAATGAAACCAAAAAGAATGAAAATGTTCCCGCAACAGTGTTTTATTATGCAGTGGAGCACTTAGTTCGGCGCAAAACACAGATTTTTGGTTCGGTGGCAATTAAGCTGCCATATTTAGAGCAGAGTGGAGAACCCTGTGTGTGGATGTGTCAAAGGGGCAACGCGGCGAGTGCACCAAAACACTCGCTGCAGCAACACAAAAATGTGATTACGGAACCATAAACTCCACGAGGTGGGCCAAGGAAGCGGCGACCGCCGCGCAGCTGGTTACGGTTACAGCTCGGAGAACACGTCGCGCCACATATCTTCTTAAGCCTCGCAGGCTTATTGCTAAATTCAACATGAAACAGTCGCTTTGAAAAAATGACCATGAATGAACACGTGTGAAGAATTGAAATCGGCGATCCGGAGGAATTCTCCGCGCACGAGACCCAGAGTCTTCGGCGAGCTCAGGCGCGGCGGCGCTCGGGGCCAAACGCGCGAGTCAGCGATAATCCAACTTGAGGATTACCTTTGTTACGCACAGATTTATTTCTATATATAAAAAGTCAGAGGATTAAAGCTAATCTAATAATTGTCGGGATATATTTCCCCCACGGTCATATATGTCAACCTCACGGTGGCGCTAGAGGAATATATATAACCAAGTGAGGTGATGACGAAAAGCCAGCTGCTCTCATCCTCTGGGGACCACGAATTTCATGGCAATCCATCCAGACGTTGTGGTCCAACTGACAGGCCCACGTTCAAACCACCCACTCTTAAAAATAAAATAAAAAAGCTCCAGGAACAGCCCGGGGACTGCTAATCTCTATCTGACCGTGACCTCTGACCCCGGCGGTGAACAAGGGGGAACAGCAAATACAGGCCTTTTTTTCCCTTTTTTTTTAAACATCCACCGAGCCTCTGACCTTGAGGTTTCTCTGCAGCCGCTGGTTCTTCTGGGCCTCGGTCAGCCTCTCCTCCTCGCTGCGGTCGCGCACCGAGCCCGGGGAGGTGAGCTCGGCGCTGGCCTCGGCGCTGCTCTCGTCCGTCTCGTCGTGCTCGTGCATGTGGGGGTGGACCGAGTCCTGGATGTGGACGCCCTTGAGTTGAGTCTTCAGCTCCTCTTTGGTGCGCTCCAGGTCCGCTTCCACCACCGCCGCCTGGCGACGCACACGGGTTGCATTGAAGCGCCGCGGGTGGATTTTAAAGTGCAGTACCGGCCTTCCTATTGGTCGACTCATGCATGCTCAACTAACCCCTATTTAGATGTTTAAAAAACTTCAGTCATTTTCAATCATATGAAGACCACCAATGAAGGAAAAGTTGACTAAATACGTCGGTTTCTTAGCATCGTGTGCATTAGCCTCTGGTGCTAATAGAAGAAAAATCCCTGAAATAATGTGTATAAGAAGATTTTGCATATACTTTGTCCAAAAACTGTTTTGGGTGAAATTTGCATATGCGATTACTGCTTCGTCTGCACCATGGTGCCACAAGGCTACGCATGACAACAAAGTGACGCCGAGTTTACGCGATCACAATTACGGAAGTCTGACATCCTCAGACACTAACCTCTATTTAGATGTTTACATTTGATCTTCAGTCAATCATTTTCAAACATATCTTAACCTGATGAAGATCACCAATGAAGGGGAAGTTTCCAAAATATTTTTTACTCTATGACTCAATCGTCTTCTTAGCATCAAAAATAAATAAGAAGATTTTACATATACTTTGGAAAACTCTTTTTTTGGGGGATACATTTGCATATGCAGTAGAATGAAGAAGAAAAAACAGAAATAATGTGCATAAGAAGATTTTGCATATGACAAGGCGCGCTACTCTATCCGATCACAATTATGAAAGTCTGACATCCTCAGACACTAACCTCTATTTAGATGTTTACATTTATTCATCAGTCAATCGTTTTCTAATATATCTTAACCTGTTGAAGGGGAAGATTCCCAAATAGGTTATCTTCTATGACTTAATCAGTTTCTTAGCATCAGTCTCCGTTTGTAATTGAAGAAAGAAATAATGGCCAAACCTTTTTTGGGAATAAATTTGTATATGCAGTTAACCGAAGGAATAAAAACCGAAATAATGTGCATGAGAAGATTTTGCATATTCCATTTAAATATGCGGTTAATGGTTCGTCTGCACTATGGCATCACAAGGCGCGCTATGCGTGACACACAGTCACATTTATAAAGTCTGAACTACAACTACTCCGTGGTCGACTCCTTGCTTCTACTTTTTCCCCGGGCCTAAAGCTCAGAGGTGTCAGACATCCCTTTCTCGCTCATGTTTGATTCATCCTTTATCACTCTCTCTCTTCCTCTCTCGTGGTTTCTTTCATTAATTCTCACCCTTTCCTGCCATTTATTCGCCTCCTCGTCCTTTTTCTTCTTGGCGTCTTCCAGCTGAGAGATCTTAGCGGTAAGCTCCGCCAGCTCAGTGGCCTGTGCACACAGGCACACCGCAATGTGAAGAGAGTTAAGAGAGTGCCCCTGATCTCAGGTCATTGTGCTCCGCGGGCAGGTTAGAGAGAACACGTGCGTGCGTGTGTGTGTGTGTGTGTGTGTGTGTGTGTGTGTGTGTGTGTGTGTGTGTGTGTGTGTGTGCAATTATGCGTTCTGTTGCCTTTAATTTCAATTGCCTAAAAGTATGAATAATTGGAAGTGTACTGTCAAGCTGAATTTGTAAACATCACTTGATGACATCATTAGTTTCTATCTTAAAGGTGGTATTGATCAATAGATGTAAATATAGCTGGAACGATCATGTATCTATGGAATTTGAATTAAACCCACTTGCAGGTGTGCTTTTTTTTTGTCATTGTGCATGTACGTGTGTGTTGTTGTTCTTAGTTTGTACTCTAGGTTGAAATTAACTTATTGTAAGTCGCTTTGGATAAAAGCGTCTGCTAAATGACATGTAATGTAATGTAATGTTAGAGAGAACATGTGTGTGTGTGCACTTGTGTGTTATGTTGCCTTTAATTTCAATTGGCTAAAAGTATGATTCATTGGAATTGTACTATCAAGCTGAATTTGTAAACATCACTTGATGACATCATTAGTTTATATCCTAAAGGTGGTATTGATCAATAGGTGTAAATGTAGCTGGACTGATCACGGATCTATGAAATTTGAATTAAACCCACTATACAGGTGTGCCTTTTTTTAGTCATTGTGCTCCGTGTGCAAACGTGTGTGTTGGAGAGAGCATGCGTGTGTGTATGTGAGTGTGTGTGTGTGTGTGTGTGTTTGTGTGCACTTGTGTGGTATGTTGCCTTTCATTTCAATTGGCTAAAAGTATGAATAATTGGAGGTAAAACTAAATTTGTGATCATCTCTTGATGACATTGTTAGTTTATATCCTAAAGGTGGTATTGATCAATAGGTGTAAATGTAGCTGGACTGATCACATATCTATGGAATTAGAATCAAACCCACTATGCAGGTGTGTTTTTGTTTTTGTTTTACCAGACTTTCCTGGTTCTTGATCTGGTGCTCGGACTGGTACAGCAGGGCGGCTTTGGCCTCCACCGCAGCTCGGCGGTCCTTGTCCAGCCGCTCCGCCTCCTCCTGAGCGATCGTCCTCTCCTTCTCCAACTCAAGAGCCCTGCGGGTCTGCTCCTCCAGCTCTGAGAACACAATTGCACAGCGTGCGCACACACAAAAAAACACCCCCCAAAAAGTCACCCTACACATATTCCCAGATAGTGTAAGCTTCATAGAGATTTTTTAAATAATCACTTCTACGTCAATGTACGGTGTGATTCTTTTGATGTTTTTAAACCCTGAAGTTTGAAGAAAAGAAAAAACACATTTGTATTCAGAAAGTTGTCAGACCGTCTTGAGCTCTCTTTGTCTGCTCTTCAATCTGTCTCAATCTCTCCATCAGCTCCATGGTCTCTCGAGCAATCTTCTCTGTTTCCTTCTCGGCGTTTTCTCGCTTTCGTTTCTCACTCTCGAGCAGAGCCCTGACAGGAGAATTGTGCATAAATACACATCTGAGAAAGAAAAAAATACTCTATCCCCGAGACAGTTCTTTCTTAAAAAGCAGAGAGAACACACTGTAAACTGTAAAAAAAGAAAAGAAAAAAGAAGCCTTCTTTATGTCCCCCTTCCCTCACCTCTCCATCTGCCTCTTGTTCTTCTCCTCCCTGGCCTGGGCCTTCATCTGCTGCACCTCGATGGTGTCGGGCTTACGTCTGCGCATGTACAGGTCGTGGTTCCCCATGCACAATGCCAGGATGCGCTTGTTGATGCGAAGACGCGGGACGTAGAAAACAAAGTCCTGTAAACCGGAGAAAGAAAATCAGCGCTCGGAGATTTATGACACACGCCGTCGGATATCTTTTTACAGTTAAGACGGTGTTGCTGTAGTACATTTTTTTTTTAAACAATTGGCTTTCCGGAGAGAGCACATCGAAGTGTGAGGACAAATCCCTGTTCAAGCAGTAGCCGCTGTCATTAAAGAATGTGTTGTCATTATTTTAATGGTTATTTTCACCAGTAATGAAGACGTGAGATTCTCTCACATCTCCCGTTCATGGTTGCAGAAAACAAATATGAACATCTATATCTATAAAGAAGGACTCGGAGGATAGTTTGGACGAATAACGAGTGTGAGGTATTCAACCCTAAGCGGTCGTTTAATCCCTTCCACGTGAACCCATGAGTTTGAGTTCAGATAAGCTCGCAGATCAACATACCTGGACAAAGTCTGACTTATAGTATGTAGAAATGATAATGTTCCCACTAACTGAACACGCCTTCTCAATAACGTCGCTGTTCTTTTCGTGTACCGGAGCTTTCTTGTCGATCGGTTTGATGAGAAACTTCTTGTCGTTGAAGGAAATGTTTCTGATCTCACTCCAGGGGAATCCGATCTTTGGGGTCATCCTGTGAAATATAAAATATATATATAATACAGTTAACTAGATTTAGCCATGTTCTTGAAACATACTTATGACACTCGAGAAGAAAAGAAAATGTGTTGGTGTGTCAGCGTTCAAAGCGTAGAAACAGCCAGTACAGCCAGAAAATAATGGTTCTTAAATGGTTCTTTAAAAGGCTTTGTGGTTCTACGAAGAACCGTCACCTACTGAAGAACCATTTTTTTAATTTGAGGCACAATCATAGGTTCTTTGAGGAAATATTTAAGTAAATGGTTCAGAACCCTGGTATGAAAGTTTTTTTGTGAAACCAGAAATGGTGCCTTAAAGAACCATTTGTTAAGGTTCTTTGAGAAACCTTTATATAGGTTCTTTGAAGAGCTCTTCAAGGAAAAAGTTATTTAAAGAACCCTGTTTAAAAGGTTCATTGTGGAATCAGAAATGGCCTCTTAAATAACCAAGTTTTAAGTTTCTTTAAGAGACCTTTATAGGTTCCTTGAAAAACTCTTTAAGAAAAAGGTTCTTTAAAGAACCCTGGTTTGAAAGGTTCTTTGTGGAACCATAAATGGTGTCTTTAATAACCATGTTTTAAGTTTCTTTAAGAGACCTTTATAGGTTCTTTATGACATCACTCTGAAGAACCATTTTCGGGTTCCAGATGGCACCTTCATTGTTGTGAGTGTAGGAGATCTTGAAAGCGTCACCAAAGTCATTACGGTTCATCCTCTGGGGTCGAGGGGAACCTGGATCGCCTTTTGGTCAAACTCCTTTATAATTATCATCATATTCTATATTTATTTTTTAAAGAGGAAGAAAAGGTCAATCTCATTGTGATGCTAGACGGAAAACCTGGGGACAAAACAAAGACAGTAGTCGTGTCCTCTGGGGACCTCGAATGAAGTAGAAGTAACACCCTCCCGGTTCATCAGAGACATTTACAAAGCGCCGCCTACTTGTCCTTCTTGTCGTAGATGTTCAGCCCCAGTGCGTCCACGCCCAGCCACAGCTCGGAGCCTTTCTTGTTCTTGATGTTAAAGTAGTTGACCCCGTACATCTCCAGATCCTGGGCTATCTTCAGGTACCCCACCATGGCGTCTTCTCTGTGGTGTGTGCGTGGAGCAATTTAATAAGCGACAAAACCACGAATGTCTTTTTTTGGTTGCAGTAAGACTTGCGAGTACCTCAGCAGTCCCTTGTGCTCTCGATGCCACACCTGGATTCTTTCCTCCCACTGATTCTTATTCAGCTTGTGCTGCTCCAAAACCCTGGATGGGATCAAAGGACACGCCGGTTAGAATGCAAATGGCCGAAACTGGAATTCAGTGGAACTTTCGGTGAACACTCGCAACCATATAGGACTCTCAGTGCCTCTGTGGCAGCAGCTTCTCTCTCGCCAGGTATCCCGAGACGTGATAGTCCTTCCGGTAGTCTCCTTGTTTGACCTGGACGGCGTACGAGGCCAGGAGCACCGCCGTCTCCGGCGGGCTGTAGATGTCGTCGTTCAGGATGCATTCTTTGACCTGAAAACCCAGAACAAAAAGGCTGAAAGGTCTCCTTTCACCCGTGTTTTACGATGCCGCACAAGAGAGAGAAACCACATGTGGACACGTGTTAATTTAAAGCGTCTGGATCTTCTTTTCGTGCGCATGCAATCGCTCAGGGGAGATCCTCGAGGGTCAATGGGTTCTGCGTCAGTCATCACGGAAGCCCCGCTGGTCAGTCAGAGCGTTTAGTGCTTTGTTTTGATGAGAAGCCTGATTCATCTCCAGCATGGCCTTAATTAATTACATTATGATATCCACTCTGTCATTCTTAATGCGCGTTTAACCGATTCCTATCGTGAATAGGAATCCCGCGCTCTTGTTAGCGTACATAAATAGTAAATGTTTGGGTCTTGATCCTCGGAATACCCATGTGTGTTTCGTGGCCGTAAATAGATCCCTTAATAAGAACCACAAGCGCGTGCTCGTCCCCGACCTGCAGGAAGAAGAGGCGTTGCGTCGCCTCCTGGATCAGCTCGTCCGTGACGTCCTCGGGGTAAAACTTGGCCCTGAATTTAATCAACAAAGGGTTGTCTCTCTTCACGTCTTGAGCCGTCACCTGGGGATCGGCATCCCCCGCAGCAGAGGGATGCCGGAAAGAAAGAAAGACGTGCTAATTAGCCTCGACGGGGATGACGGTAGCATCGCCGAGGAATCGCGAGCATGACGTCTTCATTTTACATCCAGGTGCCGAGGGGAGTAGGAGTTTCCCCGCACGAGGGATGGATGAAGGTCACAAACAGACTTTCTGCTCACCCTCTTGTTCAGCTTGAGCCAGGTGGAGAAGCCTTTGCTGTCCTGATACTGGAGGCCGAAGAACCAGGTCTCCCTCAGCCCGATTGTCTTGACTATCTAGACCGATGGGAACAACAATCACACACGTCAATGCAGCTGCTCGATTGTAATCAGCGTCGGAAATATACGAGGGCAAATCTGCCTCTAGGAAATATAATGCTACCCCTGATATCACTAGTTGGGGCAACTATAGTCAAGACGATTTTATTGTGTTTAGTTTATCGGTGCTACTGTGTCAACAAATTTCCCCTTGGGGATTAATAAAGTATATTTCTATTCTTCTATTCTATTCTTCTAATGCCCCCATAATTAGGATAATTTAATAGTGTTTTATTTTTGTTCTGTCTGTCCTATCTATATTATCTGTACGTCCACACACAAAAAAATCTATAAATCTAATTGGTAATTATAAAAAAACTGAGTAATAAGTTATAATTGTTAAAAAAACACATTAAATATCACTAAATAACCATAAAGAAATAATAATAACATTGAATATGTTTGTCTGATTTATGTTTTCTGTTTGTTTTTTGTTAAAAAAATTTAAGAAAACACTGAATCTGTAGACTACTGACAATTGCTCATATACTGTAAGCCTAAATAACGATATTTATTATTTTTTAACAAAGGTCAAATGTTATTTCACAAGTTTTAAAAAGTGCCGCCAATTTCTTTTTAAATGTCCCTGGATTTCAGTCAGTGGGAAAAAAATTGCCCCCTAAAAATATATTTAAATGTCGTCCCCTGATTGAATTGCTCGTGTTACCTGGTCGAAGAGCTGTTTGCCGGTGGTGCTGGGCAGGATGGCGAACTCCAGCTCGGCATCCATGGTGGTAACGCGGACATTTATCTGCCAGAGAAAGAAAATACACTCACAATGAGTCACAGGAGGAAATAGAGCAGGTGTGTCACTGGAGGAGTATCAGAGAACACGCAGAACAACATCAGCTGCACACAGAACCACGAAGGTGCCGTCTGGAACCGGAAAATGGTTCTTCAGCGTGATGCCATAGAAGAACCATTTCTGGTTCCACAAAGAACCTTTCAAACTAGGGTTCTTTCAAGAAGCATTTCCTTAAAAAAGTTCTTCAAAGAACCTATAATGATGTCTTTAAAGAACCTTTAAAACCAGGGTTCTTGAAGGCACCTTTTCTGGTTCCATAAAGAACCTCTCAAACTAGGGATCTTTAAAGAACCATTACTTTAAAGAGTTCTTCAAAGAACCTATAAAGGTGTCTCAAAGAACCTTCAAAACATGGTTCTTTAAGGCACCATTTCTGGTTCCACAAAGAACTTTTCAAACTAGGGTTCTTTACAGAACCATTTCCTTAAAGAGTTCTTCAAAGAACCTATTAAGGTGTCTTTAAAGAACGTTTAAAACATGGTTCTTTAAGTCACCATATATGGTTCTGAAAAGAACCTTTAAACCAAGTTTCTCTAAAGAACCGTTTCCTTAAATACTTAACCTATAAAGGTGCCTCAAACGAAAAAAGTGGTTGATTAGATGGTTCTTTGTAGAACCACAAAGCCTTTTAAAGAACCATTTAAGAACCATTGTTTTTCTGTTTGTGGGTTTAGAAAGGAAAAAAAGAAAAGGAAAAACAGCGCTACCAATTCTGTGATTTTTCTGGCTCTTTGACATAAAAATGACCAAAAAGATTGTTCCTTACATTCTTCTGTTCAACCAGGAGCATCCAATCACAAGAGGTTGGTGGGGACTACAATCAAAAGACGAAGCCCACAGTATGTTTTAGACTCAATGGGGTTATTGTTATTGTCAAGGGACTACATATGCTAATTAGCTGTGTAGCTACAATCTGGTACAGAGCATCAAATGGGGACATTTATGTTTTCACTGTGTACACGGTCCCTTTTTAAATAAAGATAATAAAACCAATGGTTCCCATTTGGCGTCAATCTGGAATTTTGGTATCAAACCACATACACACACACACACACACATCTGCAGTTGTTGAGCCTGGCTTGTGCAACAGGAGGAAACAAAAGCAGAATAAAGGAGAAGTGGACACCATTATATTACTCATAAAATCTGCTGCATGGGATCAATAAAACAAAGCATGGCTTTCATTAGCGCTCCTATAATAACCATAAATAATAATAAAACTATTGTAAGCCTCGCGGATCATCCTGTGGAGGCCGCACGTCGGTGCATATACATGAACACAGGGAAAAAGAATGCTAAGCTTCAGTTTAGTTTATCTAGATAACATGACGAGACACATTAAAATCCAGGAACAACACACACAAGCAATTTGAAACACCTGCCGGCCCGGGCATGATATCGCCACATGTAGTGGTAGGATAAGAATTCTCCTAGGGTACAACACCTCCTGCTAGCGTTTAAATATCAAATTAACTCCACAAACTCCAGTCAAAAACGTTACAGTTGCAATACGATTACATGCATGAATGAAAATTAAGTTATTATAAAATTGAAGGGTATAGCTACTTACAGTTGACATTTGTATTTGTTTTTATTTCTAGACGAAAAACCTTCTTCAGAGAGGTGCTTGTAGCCTTTTCTCAGCGAGTCATATGAAACTGATTGCAATACCGACGAGGATTATTCCTGAATGAGAATGGACTATTGTGTTACTCCCATGTAGGCTACGTCTCTCAGAGTTAATCCAGTGGCCGCCCTTGGGGCCCACATGTTTTGAGAGAGGCGGCCTTCATCTACTTTGGAGACCTTTCCCTCTTACATTGATTAGTTTTTTCTTCTTTTTCGACTAAGTATAATTTATCTAGAACCGTATAGACGTGATCTTCGTCTCCCAAACCTATTTACAGAGGTATACATAAATTAGGCGTGGGCCTAACTTGGCACCTGGTGTTCCAGTGGCAGTGAAGGCGCCAGCACACTCCACTAATCTAATAATCTGTCGAGTTAATGTTTTAAGCACAACTTATGGCATGAAGTGATTTTTAGGGTTAGTGTGGCCTGTTGGTAACAGCAGAGTGTGATGTATTGATCACAGGCCTGTATATTTGTTAATACCTGCATAATGCATTTAATTTAATTGTTCAAACATGTTTTGTTGCTTTTTTTTCTTTATCAGATTGCTTATGTTTTGAGTATTTTTTTTGTAATTTTTTTTATTTTATTGTAATTCTCTTCTAACAACCTGACAGGTGGAAATATGACTATAAGTGTGGATTCCATGCGACCGTAAACGCACCATCGTAAATCATCGTCGTCGCTGTACAGTTGCGCGTGGCGGAGGGCTCGCGACGCGCCGCGCCAATCACGTAGCCCCAGAGGTTTCACGTTGCGGGCGCGTGCTCGTTTTGCGCGCTCACGCCGCCCCATTGTTGGCGTTGTATTATCAACAAGGGAGACCACCGCCGCGGCCTTGCGGGTAACCGAGCCGGCCAACTGACACCACGCACCGGGCACGCGCTGAAACAATGGCGGACGAACAAGAAATAATGTGCAAGTTGGAAAACATCCTGGAAATACGGTGAGAGGCTGCGGCAGGAAACTGCGCCGCTGTCGCTGCGTGACGGAGTCTGCGCCAACCGCAGCCGGCGGCCCCTCGACGTCGCTTTTGTTACTGAGCTAACGAGCTAGCCGTTAGCTGACATTAGCCTCGGGCTTTTAACGGGCTTTTTTTTATTATTATTCAGACTAGCTTCCCGTTTCCGACAGTTGGGTTATGTGAGGCCGGGTCACCTCCAGGCTGACCGAGACACACGGACACAAACAAAGCTGTGGTCGAGGTGAACGTTTGGGTCCTCTCTGTGTCACAGCGAGCCAGATGTGTATCAACAGAATGAGCCAGATGTGTGCGGAGCTAATTGTTTACGTGGCTCTGCTAGCAGCGCAGCTAGCAGGCTGTCATCCTCTGGAATGGCGTTTGATCCCCCAGATGTGCATAACAAGTCACATTAATATATGCATGAGGGCATTCTGCTTTATATCAACGCAAAACATCTGGGAGGTTATTTATAATTATACCCAAGAGGGGGACGAAATAAATGAATGTAAGGTGGTTTTAGACCTTTTTTTTGGAAACATCCTTGACCGCTGTTGTCTCTGATGTCTCTTCTGTTGTCTGTGTTGTCTCTGATGTCTGTGTTGTCTCTGTTGTCTCTTCTGTTGTCTGTGTTGTCTCTGATGTCTGTGTTGTCTGTGTTGTCTCTGATGTCTCTGTTGTCTCTGTTGTCTCTTCTGTTGTCTGTGTTGTCTCTGTTGTTTGTGTTGTCTGTGTTGTCTCTGTTGTTTGTGTTGTTTGTGTTGTCTCTGATGTCTCTGTTGTCTCTTCTGTTGTCTGTGTTGTCTCTGATGTCTTTGTTGTCTCTTCTGTTGTCTGTGTTGTCTCTGTTGTTTGTGTTGTTTGTGTTGTCTGTGTTGTCTCTGTTGTTTGTGTTGTTTGTGTTGTCTGTGTTGTCTCTGTTGTCTCTGTTGTCTGTGTTGTCTGTGTTGTCTGTGTTGTCTGTGTTGTCTCTGTTGTCTCTGTTGTTTGTGTTGTCTGTGTTGTCTGTGTTGTCTCTGTTGTCTCTGTTGTTTGTGTTGTCTGTGTTGTCTCTGTTGTCTCTGTTGTCTGTGTTGTCTCTGATGTCTTTGTTGTCTCTGTTGTCTCTTCTGTTGTCTGTGTTGTCTGTGTTGTCTGTGTTGTCTCTGTTGTCTCTGTTGTCTCTGTTGTCTGTGTTGTCTCTGTTGTCTCTGTTGTCTCTTCTGTTGTCTGTGTTGTCTCTGTTGTTTGTGTTGCCTGTGTTGTCTCTGATGTCTTTGTTGTCTCTGTTGTCTCTTCTGTTGTCTGTGTTGTCTGTGTTGTCTGTGTTGTCTCTGTTGTCTCTGTTGTCTCTGTTGTCTGTGTTGTCTCTGTTGTCTCTGTTGTCTCTTCTGTTGTCTCTGTTGTCTCTGTTGTCTGTGTTGTCTCTGTTGTCTCTGTTGTCTCTGTTGTCTCTGTTGTCTCTGTTGTTTGTGTTGTCTGTGTTGTCTGTGTTGTCTGTGTTGTCTCTGTTGTCTCTGTTGTCTCTGTTGTTCCTGTGCCTCCGTCTGCAGGAACAAGTCCGTCCAGATGCAGAAGATCAAGTCTCGTCTCAAGGTCGAGTTCGACGCTCTGGAGTCGGAGGAGAAGCACCTGAAGGAGTACAAGCAAGAGATGGATCTGCTCCTGCAGGAGAAGATGGCGCACGTGGAGGAGCTGCGGCTCATCCACGCCGACATCAACGTGGTGAGCGAGTCAAACGCGTTCGGGGACGGAGAAATCAACAGCTCTGAGATCAACAACGCGTAGTCGGGGTTCGTACGGTCATGGAAAACCTGGAATGGTCATTTCCAGGCCTGGAATACTCCTGAAAAAAAATTAAATCACAAAAGTTTGGGAAAAGTCATGTAAATGTGTTATAATCACATGTTCATGTTGTTTTAAATAATTAATATGTTTTGAAAGAAAGACACTCAAAATATAAGACGGCATACGCTCTCATACTGGCGGCGCAATTTCTATTTTTTCACGTTGCAAGTGAACGCACCTTAACTGGAAAGTTCGCTGGCCAGAGCTCGGGAAGCAGTCGGGATATTCTACTATGCAAGAGAAGTGTGGATTTAACCGTGTTGGCTCCTCTGTGTGGTGGCAACACATTAGGCATGTTTAACATGGGAGAGGAGACATTCACAGGACGTGTAAAGGAAGCATGGTCATGGAAAAGTCATGGAAAAGTCATGGAAAAGTCATGGAAATCTATTAGTCAAAATGTGTAAGAACCCTGCATAGTAAATATTAAGTAAATGCAGTTTCAATCCTTGTAACGTTTCCAGTATAAAACATAATGACCAGGTTTGAACCACCAACAGCTTCTACAGAACATATATATATATATATATATATATATATACACACACACAATATATATAATATATATATATATATATACATATATACATAAATAATGTATAATCTATATATACACACAGTGTATATATATATATATATATATATATATACACATATATACATATATAATGTATAATATATATATACATACCTGTGTACTTCTGAAATACCCCCTCCTGTCCTCCCAGATGGAGAGCACCATCAAGCAGTCGGAGAACGACCTGAACAAGCTGCTGGAAACGACCCGGCGCCTGCACGACGAGTACAAGCCCCTGAAGGAGCACGTCGACGCCCTCCGCATGACGCTGGGCCTCCACAGGCTGCCGAACCTGAACGAAGAAGAGGAGAAGCTCTCCCTGGAGTCAGTACACACACACACACACACACACACACACACACACACACACACCATTATTACATCATTATTCACAGTGTTTACAGTGCACTTACGACCATGTTTTAGGTCTCATTTAATGTTCTTATGAACATAATGGATTAGCAGCTGATTATTTTGCTTCCTCACACGTGTATGAAACACTTTGGCATTTGATGAACGGGTTTTATTTTAACTTTATTTACATGGTGCTGTTTTGACATATAAACGTCAATTCATGGACACAAAGTCCAGCCAATTTAAATATTATCTTTATGGCATTTTTGTACAAATATATATTATATTAGTGTAACCATACAGATTCTCAGACATATGGCACAGCAGAACATATTGTGATGCTATGTAAGCAGTAGAAAACAAGTTGATATTGTGAATCAAAGGTACTTGTAGGGACATATTGGTTCATTTCATATGATTTATTTCATATATAGGCCACTGCTACACGTGTACCTTTAGCATACATAGAGAAAAGTGGTCCAGGAATGGAGCGGTGTAGTACATTAAAGCCCCACAGAGGCTCCAGGATTGCTTCATAACTCCCCTCCCCCACACCCCAACATCACAAATGTGAGCGTGAACAGTAAATACTTCAAAACTTAATTTGAACTGATTCATTTATGTTGACAGTTCCTAGAAAATGAACTTAGTCTCCGTAACTCCCACGCGTCGGTAGCGACAGCCTGAATTGGGTAAATAATGGCGAAAGCATCCGATTCCTGCCGTCAGATAAAAATGCCCTTTGACCACAGTTCAAGTAACAAGTAGAACGTTGATGAATAGAACACAAGTAATGGCAAACCGGATTATAAACGGTGGTTTACTGAGTGCTCTGTTGAGGGGAGAGAGATGCTCTGACTATAGTTTAGGAATTCAAAGCCTGTACTGTAGTGTCATATTACTCCTTTTTCTATCAGCAGTATTACTGTTCAATACTGGAATTACTAACTTAGATACCTTGAAAATCTCAATATTTTTATCGAACATAATATTTATCATATGGAACTTCGTCTTTTTACCACTTCATCATAAATACATGAATATTCGTATCTATATAAAATTCTCGGGCACGTTGCAAACCCATCGACAATAAATGGACTATACTACAAATAACCACACAGGGACGCCAACTTTGGTTCACTCCTGTGAAAATAAAATACTATAATTAGTATATTAATAATAGGTATGAGTATTTGCAGATTTTATTAAGAACTTTCGTGCAAAATAAACATTTACAGCTGTACCCTGACTACGATTACACATAAATGTACAGTAATCAGATGAAGACGTAGAGTTGATGTCACAGTTTGATCAGATTAAAATGCTTAAAAACACATTAAATATTCACACAACAGATGTCTCTGCCGTGTCGTGTGTAATTCCAGTATCTGACGCTCTCTTGAGCTTCTTCAGTCTTTTTCAGAATTCCTGTCCAGCCTAATTTCCCCCTCGGTTCCTCTTAGTTTCGGTGTTTTCTGAAACGGCTGCGCGATAAATCAATTTTCTTGAGCTCGGTTCAGCCGGACGTCCTTCGCCAGGGGAAGATACTCCGGTCGAACAGATCTCAACGAAGCGACCCTGAGACGCCGAGTTGTTTAACGAGATCGAGGATATCACGGACCGTCGTAGAAAAGATGTTTATATATATATATATAAATGTATTTCCCATCATACAGATGGAAACCTACACCCAGTGTGCCCGTAATGTTTCTGCCAGTTGATTTCAATCACAGCTTTTCCCGTCTGGCATTTCAGAAAACGTGTTGTTATTTCTCACGTCGGTCGGTATCGGCGATATTTGATGCGTCGTAAATTCGAAAACGTCTTTCGCCGAATGGAGAGTCCCAAGTTGGGAGAAAGTTTTTCTGGCCCCCGCCGCTGCCACATTGTTGGCAGGCGCCGCCGTCTTCCCCGTCTTTGGCCGCGTCCCGCTGCGGAGGACGAGTTTGCTCGGCCAGGTGGTCGGCGTCTCTCTCTCTCTCTCTCTCTTTCTCTCTCTTTCCTTCTCTCTCTCTCTTTTTTTTTCCATCTCGGTGCGCTCCTCAATCTTTCTCCACGGGGTTTACGACGTTAAAAAGTTCGGACCGGAGGATTCCTTCGATATTCAATCACGACACGTGCCTGTGTGTGTGTGTGTGTGTGTGTGTGTGTGTGTGGGGGGGGGGGGGGGGGCATACAGATTGGTTGCCTCGATAGCCTCCCAATCTGACCTGAATGAGAATCCTTGTTCCGCCCGTCATGAAGCAGAATCCACATCGAAGTGTCAAAGCGAGTCCGCCGGCAAAGGAAGCACGCTCCATTCATTTGTTCCGTCGATGCTCTATCACGAGCCTATTTTGAGAGAAACCAGAGAGCATAAAGACATGGGATATCACTTTTTTATTTTGAAAATGGGCCAGAGGCATAAAGTCCAAGGCCACATTTCTTTCCCAGCCCTCCGCACTCGGCAGCCAGGCTCACATGCGAGCAGACAAACACTCACAGGGAAAGTACTGTTGCTCAGTTGTTCGTATAAAGGAGGACGTGCCAGATTTACGATAATGTTCTCCAATTTCATCCCCCTTTTATATATATATCTTTTTTTTGGTGTGCCACTACAGAGTAGACGGGATGATCTCCACTGTGATGTGATTCATAAGCTTTCAGTGAGCATCGCGCCTAGCCCGCTTTCTCCTCTTCTCTTCCTTCTCCAGTTACTTTGAGAAGCAGAAAGCCGAGTGGCAGAAGGAGCCGCACGAGCCCGCCATCCCAGAGTCCCTCGCCGCCGCCGCCGCCGCCGCACAGCAGCTCCAGGTTTCCCGGAAGCAGGACGCGCGCCAGACGGCCACCTTCCGACAGCAGCCCCCGCCCATGAAGGTACGGGGGAGGGGCGTCGACGGCGTGAACCGTGCAAACGAAACGACGACGCTGCAGTTCAGGGACGACCGACGTGACAGTTAATTAAGTTAAACTGTGTGGTTTGTCTCCTCCGCGGTACGACAACACAAAAAAGAAGCCCAGTGAATTTCCATGACGTGGTCGGCTGCCGGGATGAAGCCCGACTTTGAATAAAGCAAACGATAAGCGTAGCGAGAGACACCCGACACCTGACCGAGGTGCTCTTCCTCCACGGCACGGCGAGGAAGACGTAATGCGAAGTGATGGCTCTAAGCGTATTCTCCCCCCTCTCTCTCTCTCTCTCTCTCTTTCTCCAGGCCTGCCTGTCCTGCCACCAGCAGATTCACCGTAACGCTCCCATCTGCCCGCTGTGCAAGGCCAAGAGCCGCTCCCGCAACCCGAAGAAGCCCAAGAGGAAGCCCGACGAGTAGACCCGCCTCACCGCCGAGCTGCAGCCGGGTTCGAAGAGGGAAGCTGGTTCCAAATACACTGATCCGAGATCAGCCGCGTGTGTCGTCGCCGCGTACGGCTGAAATCACAAATTTGTGCCACAGGATAATTTCCACGGTCCCAACTTTTAAACAGATTTTCTTCTCATTTTTTTTCTTTTCTTTCATACACTCGATGAATGAATAATCTGTAAAACGTCCTCATGTTGTTTTTATCGGTGCTTTGATGTTTATATGTAACTGTTTGACTTCGGTAGTAGGTTTACTAGCCCGTAACCGTGTAACTGCAATAATGCAAAAAAAGGAAACTTGATAAAATGTCTAAATAATTTTTTGCCCACGTTGCTACTGTTTATTTTTTTCGTTGTTGCCTTTTTAGATATCGTACTGTACTTTTTAAATATTTTGCGATGCATGCGTGCTTCCATGTCTGTCGTGTATTCTTTATGCCAACATTAGGTATGATTGAAGTTAAATGAAACACAATGTTTTAATGTTTACAGTGTTCACAGAAGAGAAAAGGAAAAGAGGCCAGACTCTTTGGCTCTGAACAGTGTTGTGTGTTTAACTTTAATACAGTGATATAAAATAAATGGCTGTTTTGTACTAACCTTGTTGGCATGTCTTTTCTTTTTTTACACTCAAAACAAAGGCTAGACGTTTGTTTCCGTTACTGAGCGGCGTGAACTTAAACACAGCTGTAGCCGAGCGGGACCAGACGACGGCGGGATGGATTAGAGTTTACTGGGGCGGGCTTATCCCGCGTGTCGAAAATAAAAAAGAAGCCCGTCCTCTCCATTGTGTCGAGTGCCGCGCCCGCCGTGTCTGCAGCTATCTGCCTGAAAAAGGACAGCGAGGTCTTTCTAAATGAGATCCAGTTGCGTTTTTGTCAGGGTAACCCCTCATTTCATCTGTTGCCAGGGCAACGCCGCGTTCCTTAGTGGTTGCTAAGGCAACCCTAGGTTGCTGTGACCCGGCGTGCACATCTCCAGCGAGTAGTACCCCACCCAACGGCACACACACACACACACACACACACTCACACTCACATCTCTCTCTCTCCTGGAACAGAATAACAGTGGGATTTTATTACAAAAATCACGTGAATCGTTCTGGAGAAAGTGACACAAATGTTGTGGGTCAGTGTGTGTGTGTGTATGTGTGTGTGTGTGTGTGTGTTTAGTCTGCCCTTCAGGATTTGGAGCTGCAGTTGTGTCTTCTTCCTCCTGATAATAAAGCTTCTCAAGGCCAGGGGAGCTCCTGCTCACACACGCTGCAGCCTGCGGGCCCGCGGAGCTTCTCCTCCCGCTGCGCGCCGCGCGGCAACGCGGCAACGCGGCAACGCGGCAGAAACATACGAGTCATAGTAACAACAACCACCTTCCAAAAAAAGGATGGCCGCCGAAAAAAAACAACACAAAAAGAGAAAGGAAAATAAATGAGTCACACGAGGAGAGTCATTTTGGGGAGTTGAAGCCGCTCTGGACTTCGGGACCTTGACACGTGAGCGCGTGGGAGGTTCGTGCGGTCTCGCGCGCCGCGCAGTCTGGGAGTGGGCGGGGCCAGTTTCTACGATGCCTAAAATCGTCCCGATTTCTTGTCCCCCGTATATCCGATATCTTGTCCCCCGCCGGAGATCCCCCTCCCTCGGCTCCTCCTCCTCCTCCTCCTCCTCCTCCTCCTCCTCCTCCTGCGGGAGGTGCTGCTGTTTGATCCGCCCGCGGAGATTTCCTCTTCCTCTTCCTCCTCCGATATGTACACAAAAACACACAACACGCGAGGTTTTTAAAAACACCACCGTAACCTCATATAATCCGATATGGTGACGTAACATTAACCTGTGTGTGTGTGTGGGGGGGGGGGGTCAACACGAATATCGAAACCAACAGAAGTGAAACATTAATAACCTCTAAACAAAGTTCACTGAGGCCACTTTTCTTCTTCTTTACCAGGCGGGTGTTGACACGCCTTCTTCTTTTGGTGTTCATAACAGCTGCACTTCCTGCAATCAGCGAACTGCCAGCGCCATCTAGCGGTGGACGCGGGCACTGCACGGTACTTTGCACGTAATGCAATGTCATTCACTTCGTGTGTTCATTTTGTATTCATGGGAATTCAGTGAGAAGAATCACAATAACACACAATAACAAGTGAAAAACAATGTGTTATAACAAATTATAAAAAATAAAATAAAATGTGCAATATTTAGACCAAACAAATTGTTCTGTTGATATATTTTCCCTTACTTGAATATCATTTTATATATGTGTATATATATATATATATATATATATATATATGTATATATATTAATGTTAATGATTTGCTTGTGTAAATATTCTGCAACAGTTGTATTAGTGTTGGCACACTTTACTGTACAGACCATGGTTTTATTATTAACTGATTAGATACTGATAACAAATATATGAGACAATATAACTGCGATAGTTATTGGGTTCAGACCCATATGAATCTTCATAAACACGTCAAAACGATTACTAATAATCTTTTACAACGCTGTCACTTTAATAGAAGCTTACAAAGTCATGCAATGTGTAATAGATTGTGTCTATGTAATAGATTGTGTCTATAAGAAATCATTTAATTCCAGAAACTAACAAAGTTAAAGACTCAGATTCTTCTTTCAAACACATTATGAACGACGCATAATGTCCACGACTTTAAATACTTTATAAACCTTGTTATGAGTTGTCATGCACGAGTATAAAAAATGTACAACGTGTTGTAAAAAATTGTAGAAATACATCATAATGTCTTAATATCGTGCTTATAATGCAATACAGACACGACCTCCACATTAAACATTACCATATCTTATAATAATACTAGATACGTGTTTAAGGGGAAGCACGCGTGTTACAGTTTCCACTATTATACGTTCATACTTTTCAAAAAGCAAATACCAGACACCAACATCTTGCCTTTATTACAATAAACAACCTCTATGAATGGTTTGAGGTGCCACGGTTCCAGATTACATCACTGTTTACATGGTAGTGGTTGTTTATGTGCTTTTTGGAATCTATGCACAGGCACTAATCGTGGACAAATAACAACATGTCTCCTAAATATGTCAAGATGCTCCTGTGGAAAGGTTATAATGTGTTAATGTCCCTTATGAACAATGCCGTCTCTGTCAGGCTCACACACACCTGGCCGGCTCTACTGTGCGTTGTGTTGTTTCTTCCATTAAAAAGTGCTGATCCAGGATCTGTGTTTGGAGCAGGAGGGACTTTATATGCTTTCTCAAGCGTTGGATAAAATGTGTGTGTTTACCGAGACTGCTAAACAAACCGAGGGACCCGGAGGGAGGAGACGAGAACTGGAGCACATGAAGAAGAAAAAGTTTTTTAAACTATCAGATTAACCAGCGGGAGAAGTTCAGGTCGGAGGGGTTGTTGCAGCAAGATCTCAAGTTGTGTTGTTGTTGTCGTATTTGTAGCAGTATGAGTAGTAAGTGTTGTTGCAGTAGCTGTTGTTATTTGTTTAGCTGAAACTCTGGGTTAGTTAATCCTGAGATAAGCGGAACTCTGGGTTAGTTAACCCTGAGATAAGGGAAATTCTGGGTTAGTTAACCCATCAAAATCAAAATGCATCAAAATGTACTTAAAAAGTAAAAGTCTATATTCTAAATAATATATTCATGTTGACGTATTGGATTGTAACTGATTAACCTGTTCTTCATTTTAATGTTGCAGAAACACATTTTAATGTATTATAATTAATAGTCTGGCCACATGCCACTTGATATCACACCATAGTGCATCAGTTGATTTATATTTTAAGAATCCAAATCTGCAAAGTAGCTTCAATTGATAATAATATTAGATGTGATGAGGGAAGTATAAAGTGAAGTTCCTCAAGGTGACCCTCGAGGACTCTGACCTCACGCCACGGGAACACGAGGCGCCTCATGTGTTCGCCTCTGAATGCGACGCGTTTTACTTTAAAATCTACACAATCTTCACATGTGTGATGATAAAAGAAAAGCTTCTTATAAACCCGTTGTGTCGGGGTCAAGCCGGCCTCTTGCCTCCTCCTCTTCCTCCTCCTCCTCCTCCTCCTCGTGAGGAAGGAGATGCCCGATGGAAAATCCCACAAGAACACGATCTGTTGTGTTATGTGTGATTTGAATACATATATATGTATATACAATATATATATATATATATACATATATATATTTATATATATATATATGTATATATAGAAATATATACATATATATATTTGTATACATACTTATATATGTATATATATATACATATTTATATATGTATATATATATACATATTTATATATACATTTATATATATGTATATATACATATTTATATATATATGTATATATATATATATATATATATACATATATATATATATATATATATATGTATATATACATATGTATATATATATATATATATATGTATATATAGGAAGCAGCTTGTTGGCTTTCTGCCAAGATAAATGAACACTAGTAGAAATAGTGTTAACATAACTCTGCGGTTGTTTTAGGAAACATATTCCGGGCCGGTGGCTGCAGACACCTGGCTGCTTCCTCCAGGCTTGTTCTGATTGGTCACTGATCTGGGGTCAGCCTCCAGGTGCATTTTAAAACGCCGTTCTCCACGGCGCTCAGATGGAGACGTGGAATGAACGCCCAGGAATCCGGACTCTTGTGCCACCTGCCGTGTCTGGATGTCAGCGGAGCAGCTGACTGGTCTCTCCTGGCTGCTCCTGACACTGACACCTCCTGGGGGGGGGGGCAGAAATACTTGGCATTTCTTTGCCCCGGCCCCTGATGCCTATAGGTGTCAACAGGGCCCGTTACCATGTGTGCTGTTGTCTCTTTAATACCTGTTTGAATAAAAACAATACGTGGCTAATTGTGCTCCTCAATATAACACACACACACACACACACACACACACACAGATAAGTCTCCATTTCACTTTCAGTGTGTTTTTATTTTTCTGGACACACTCGAGTGTCACTCTGCTATCGATGTTCTAATTATAACCCCGAGAGCCGGACCCTCCAAGAATGGAAGTTCAGCCAGGCCCATCTGTGGCCTAAAATTAGCCCCCGACACCCCCCAGAAAGGAGCTCTGGTCCCCCTCTGTCTGTTAAAACACACACACACACACACACACACACACACGCACACGCACACACACACGCACACACACACACTGCGGCGCGTTTCACAACTCACAGCTCCCGTGGAAGCATCACACACTCGTTGGAGGACGTTTCCTTTCCTTCTTTCTTCCACGTCGCGACCACTTTTGGAGGTTTAAAAAGTGTTAACTTTAACTTTGGGAAAAAAAACAACAGCCAACGACTAGTCAAGGTGAGTGTGTTGCTGACTTGTTGTCTTGTTGACTTGTCTTGTTGACTTGTTGTCTTGTTTCCACTGAGCGAGTCATGTGGAGTCTCTAGTATGAGATGCACTTTGTTTGAAGCTGCTTCGCTGTGATTGGTCGACATGTGTCATGTAGACGTACGCTAGATATAAACTAGATATAAACTTACTGCTTTTAAATGTAAAATGAAAGAAATGGAGGCAGGTTCCCAAAATGGTTAATATTTCCTAAATTAACTCGTTATGTCACTTTTCTTTAGTTTATTTGAACTCGTCTTGTTTTGTGTTTCTTATGTTGCTCTTTGTCTCGTCCAGTCGCCCTCGAAAAATAGATTTTTAATCTCAATGGGACTCACCTGGTTAAATAAAGGTTTAATAATAAATAATAAAAAGTAAACAAAGTGCATCTGAGGTCATTTCCCTTTTTTTCACGTAATAATGCAAAATCGTCACCTTGATAAAATAATGGCGTACCTCAGAAATACTTTGGCCTAAATCTCCTCCTCATGCTTCTGGCCCCAGTGGAAACGTCTCCCTCGTCCTCAGTGGAACGCATCATGTGGTTCTACCCCTGTAGAATAATACATCAATATCATATAAAGATCAATACGTAATAAAGTTCTTTGTGTTTTCTGAAAAAACGTTTCATTAGTTTAGGAATTGGGTGGAGATATGTTGAAGGAAGAATCCCACGCCTGTCAGCTGTGTGTGTGTGTGTGTGTGTGTGTGTGTGTGTGTTGCATCACCGTGACCCTCTGACATCACAGATGGAGGGGCTCTGACCCCCCCCCCCCCCCCCCCGGTGACGTCATGGTTCTGGACCGAGCCGTCGACTCGAGCCTGATGGACATCTCCAAGATCTTCTCCCTGCTGCGGCCGCGGGGCGAGGAAGAGGAGGAGGAGGAGGAGGCCGGCGGGCCGCGCCGCGCCCTGATGGAGGCCGTGGGCGCCGACGACGCCGCTCTGCTCGCCGAGCTCCTGAGCCGGGAGAACCACAGGAGGGCCATCGACGCCCCGAGCGGCTGGGGGGTCCCCGTCACGCCGCTACGCAGCGCCGCCGCCAGGGGACACCTCCGCTGCCTGGAGGTGCTGCTGGAGCACGGCGCCGAGGTGAGAGGGGGGGGGGGGGGGAGGGAGGGAGGGGGGAGGAGAGGAGGAGGGAGGGAGGAGAGGAGAGAGGAGGGGTGAGAGGGGAGAGGGAGAGGGAGAGAGAGAGGGGGTGAGAGAGAGGAGAGAGAGAGAGGGGTGAGAGAGAGACATGGAGAGAGGGAAAGAGAGAGAGGGAGAGAGGGGAAGAGAGAGAGAAAGAGAGAGGGGTGAGAGAGGGAGGGGTAGAGAGAGAGATGGAGAGAGAGAGAGACATGGAGAGAGAGAGAGGGAGAGAGGGAGGGTGAGAGCGAGACGGAGAGAGCGAGAGAGGGGGTGAGAGAGAGATGGAGAGACAAAGAGAAAGAGAGACACAGAGAGAGAGCGTGGAACAATAATGGTTCTTAAATGATTTTTTTGTGGTTCTACGCAGAACCTTCACCTACTGGAGAACCATTTTGGAAATGGTGCCTTAAAGAGGTTCTTTGAAGAACTCTTCAAGGCACCATTTCTGGTTCCACAAAGAACCTTTCAAACCAGGGTTCTTTAAAGAACCATTTCCTTAAAAGAACCATTTTTAAAGGTTCTTTGAGACACCTTTATAGTTTTTTTTCTGTGTCTTTATAGGTTCTTTGAAGAACTCTTTAAGGACATGGTTTGAAAGATTCTCAATGCAAACATTTTAATGACTCAAACGGACCATGTGAGGTCAGAGGTCAGAGGTCATCAGACGGGTTTCTCCCACCCGGCTGGACGGAAACGAGAGAATATTAGTTTTTTAAGATGAATAAATAATTACAAAACCGAGAGGCGGGTTTCCGTCGCCACCGCGTAACACCGCCGCGTGTGTGTGTGTGTGTGTGTGTGTGTGTGTCCAGGTGGACGTTCTGGACGTGAAGGCCCAGACGCCGTTGTTCTCGGCCGTCGGCGGGAGGCACCTGGGCTGCGTGGCGGCGCTGCTGAGGGCCGGCGCCGACCCCAACGGCAGCCCGCACAACAACTGCCCCCCGGTGCTGACGGCGGCCCGCGAGGGCGACGCCGCCGTCCTCCGGGAGCTGCTGCGCTTCGGCGCCGAGGTGGACGCCGGGTCGCGGGCGGTCCCCGAGTGGGCCTCCGGGCGGCGGCGGCGGCGGCGGCGGCGCGGCGGCCCGCCGGGGCGCCCTGTACATCTCGGCGGCGTACGGACACCTGGCCGGCTTCAAGCTGCTGCTGCTCCACGGCGCCGACCCGGACTACAACTGCACGGACCGGGCGGCGCCGGGCCGGGCGAAGCGGGCCCAGACGGTGCTGGAGGCGTGTCTTCGCTACGGCTGCGGGGCGGAGTTCGTCCGGCTGCTCGTCGAATTCGGCGCCGACGTGTTCCTGCCGGCGCTGAGCGGCGGCGAGGCGGCGCAGCGGAACGACGCGCTGGCGCTGCTGCTCAGGGAGAGAGGTGAGGCCGGCGCCGGACACGCGGGGGCAAAGGTCATCGTCATGGCGCCCTGATGTCACCAGGAGGCGGGAACAACACGCCATGAGACGACGCTGATCCTGGTTTGGGTTTCCCGCCGCGTGTCCGAGTATCAAAGTGTTGACCTCTCTCTTTCTCTCTCTTCTCTCTCTCTCTCTCCCTCTCTCTCTCCTCCAGCTTGCCCTAAAACTCTGATGTCTCAGACCCGGCTGGCCATCCGGAGGCTCCTCCCCCTCGGCGACAAAGAGCCCGCCATCGACATGCTGGACGTTCCTTTGATCCTGAGGAACTACTTGAAGCATCAGATCTCTGAACACGTATGACGCTCACCGGGGCGTCACAACACACGTGACTCATACTTTTTATACCTCTTTTCTGATTGGATGATTGACTTCTAGCTTAGGACAAAAGGTCACCGAGCTGTCCTATAAAGTCTTTTTTTTATTAATAACGTATAAACGTTGAAATGTGTGTGCTGCAAAATATAGATTTTTTTAGATGGAAATAATATTGAAGCTTGATCCAGAAGTGAAAGAAGAACATCTCAAAGTGGAAACTCTTGTCCTTTATGAATGTAATACCGAGGTTGGCCGCTAGAGGCCACCGTAGTACAGCCTATCAGCTCTCACGGTCCCTCTAGTGCTGCTTGTTCTGTCATTTCATGCTAGTTGTCAAGAACTGCTACCTTGTGGTATTGCGCATGCGCCGATTTTCCGAGTTTGTTTGACACGCCCATAATGTTTTGCCACCCTGTCGATGCACGTCTGATAACGGGGAGTGACGTCACCAAAATCCCGATTACTTCCCTAGTTAAAAGTACATTCAGCATGTATATTGTACAGGTAGTAATAATATGTAGTAATGACATGTAGATTAATGAGTGATAAGCAGTTGCTATTTCTTTTGTGTCAACAAATGATTGTAAACATGAGTTTGTTCACATCATCATAATAAAGCACTGGTTTATTATTAGGGTATTTAGTGTTGAAGATAAACACTTTAACAGTGAAAAGTGAAACATTGAACTTTGAAAGAAAAGCATATGTTGATAGTACAATAACATCCTATCAGATAGGGTAGCATGAATCGATACACACCTATTGGTTTATGCAGCGGGTAGCAAATTCTGACAAGGCAGCAAAAAATGGCAGAACACTGCTCTCTCCCCTCCTGTCCCGCTACATCACGAAAGACTCATAATTCCAGACACATCTGATTTACACGTATTGATTACAGTACACGCTCCAGTTTATGGATGTTTCTTTTGTGAGATGCCCCTCCCCCGATACCGTTATCACCTCTACGTTCCCACGCCCTTGAGCCCTTCCTTTTCGGCGCCACCTCCGAGGGGTCGACGCGACCTGCAAACAGGAAATGACGTCACGCGACACAATGCGGGCGGCACAATGCTCCTCATCGACGCCGACCACACTGAAGTTCTGCAGAGGTTTTTATTTTCAACAAAAGTACAGCTATAATCAGATATGGATTTATTTTTTACAGCGAAGTACGACATATTCCCAGTGCTTCTGATTACATCAAAACATAGAATGTACACACACGGTTGAACATCTCCACGCGCTCTCCCCATTCACAGTTTCTGGATTTGAATAGGCATTATTTTTCCATTTCTACAACGAATAATCAAACTTAAAAAAAAAAAGAGGAAAATTAAAGAAAAGGCCTGCGAGAAAAAATAAAAAATGACAGATGTTTTGCATATGGTGACAAAGGATATGGATAGTGTGGGTACGTTGTTCTGCGTGAGGCAAAACGAGCCAGACCGTAACGTAGATGGTAATATACAGTGGGTGGAGAGTGCCAGTCTTCCGATTACCGCGTTGTCATTGAACGCCTCATCGAAGACTCGTTTGTACCCTATTGTGACGCCGCGGGAGTTCCTCCTGAAGATGCTAAAAATACGAGCGACTCCAAAAAAAATGGGAAAACATAAATCCAATGCATCCGACCGACGGTCTGCTAAGTCGTCCGTCTCGGAAATAGAATAAGTAAAGAAAAGGAAAATCTTCCACACGGGAACGCCGTCCTCAAGGTCAGAATGATAATTACATCATAAGAAATAATAATTAAAAAACAATGTATACATCCCTTTTTTGAACAATGTGGCCAAAATACTTGTTTAATAATACTGCATTCAATAAATACAAGTGAGGAATTAACTGTGTACTGTCAAGTCATTGCACACTTTAATCATTTCTTAAGTAGAAACAAGAGCATGATGTGAATTGCAATGGAGAACTCTGTGTGTGTGTGTGTGTGTGTGTGTGTCTTCAGGATTCTGATTATTTTTAGCTCATCCCGAGAGGTTTTTAGCATTTATTCCTCTCTTCTGCTCGACTACGAATCTATACACACAAACACCGATGATCTTATTTTGGTTTCTAGAAAAAAATGATACCCGTTTTTTCTTCTCTCTCTCTCTCTCAGTGGTAAATATGGAACTCTACCCCCAAAAATACCGATAACCGGTGAGTTTTGGACCGTTATCGGTTGGAAGTTAAGAAAAAGAGGAAATAGAGACTTCAGAATATGTTTTCAGTCGGTAGTGACCGTCACATCTTTCCCTTCATCCTCTCCACGGTCTTTAGATTCAGAGGAAATGTGTAATAATAAATTATATAAAACAAGAGCGGTGACGTGAGCGGGACGCGGAGAAGAGCTCCCCTGAGTGAGATGAAATGGTTCCCACGCTGTGGAAATAATAACAAAATCAAATAATCCCCCATTGGAAGTTAAATGAAACCAAACAATCTGTCGAGAGTTGTCTAAAGTCTCATGCAAAATATTGGATGCCACGATCATGCATTAATTAACCCGGTAGGACTGGAACAACATTCGTCTCCAACGCAAGATACCAATATCCAAATATATGATCTGTTCTTTTTACATTATGTACAGTGTAGTAGCTGATAAAAGGTAAAATAGATGATTTGTTTCTTTTTGATTCGTAACTAATGAACGCTAATAATATACTTTTGACTCTAACTCGACTAATGAAAATCTGCTTCCTACTATATATTCAAATGAATCTGTCAGCGTGTTAAATATATAACAATTAATAAGGAACCCTATGCAGTTTCTAAAACATCTGAAATTAGAATTAACCTTCTTTTTCTTCTTCTCTGTGTGCAATAAAGTTATCACCGCTGTGAGCGTGGTGTATTATATCATACGGTGTGTGTCAGTCAGACGGCACAGTGTCTACTCAGAGGGGAGAAGGCCCGACGACCTTGAGGTGTCCGGGTGGGACTCGTGCCCCGGGGAACGAGGGATTCCCACTGTGTATGAGAGAGAGAGAGAGAGACAGAGAGAGAGAGAGAGAGAGAGAGAGAGATGCAAGTCCCACACTGACGGGGAAAATACACGACTAATTCAAATCTGCCTGTGAAGCTGAATAGATCATCACGAGTGGAATGCTGGAAGGCACTGATAGATAGCATCCCTCCTCTCCGCAGCAGAACGGGCCAGCAAGTGTGTGTGTGTGTGTGTGTGTGTGTGTGTGTGTGTGTGCCTGCATGCTCGTGTCTGTATGTTGGTGGCGTGGAGTAGGGGAATGGGGGAATGGGGGAATGGGGGGGGGGGGGTAGCACGGGACCTGAGGTTGTCATGGCCTGCACACAGAAGAATAATGGTTCTTAAATGGTTCTTTAAAAAGGCTTCGTGGTTCCAAACCGTCACCTTTGAGACCCATCTATAGGTTATTTGCAGAACTTTTTAAGGAAATGGTTCTTTAAAGAACCCTGGTTTAAAAGGTTCTTCGTGGAACCAGACATGGTGCCTAAAAGAACCTTTTTTAAGGCTCTTTGAGACATCTTTATGGGTTCTTTGAAGAAGTATTTAAGGATATAGTTCTTTAAGGAACCCTGGTTTAAAAGGTTCTTCATGGAACCAGACATGGTGCCTAAAAGAACCTTTTTAAGACTCTTTGAGACATCTTTATGGGTTCTTTGAAGAAGTATTTAAGGATATAGTTCTTTAAGGAACCCTGGTTTAAAAGGTTCTTCCTGGAACCAGAACTGGTTATTCCTGGAACCAGAACTGGTTCATCAATCTGAAGAACCATTTCTGGCTCCAGATGACACCTCCATTGTTCTGCGTGTGGGAACCATATCTGGTAACTTTCCGCTGTGCCGGACCAGGGCTTATCGGCCGTGACATCTCCCTGCAGCCTCGTCTCCACAGACACCCGCAGCCGACGCTCCGCCTCTCATTGCCTTCTTTACTGAGTCAGAAACAATAACTTACACACACACACACACACACACACACACACACACACACACACACACACACACACACACACACACACACACACACACACACACACACACACACACACACACACACACACACACACACACACACACACACACACACACACACACACACACAGCAATAAGCTCTCCTCTCCTGTTGTCCTCCCCTCTCCGATGGGCCAGAAGGTAAGCAGGCGAACAAATGACACACGGAACGGTAGAGAACTCTTTCGGTGAAGACGCATGAAGCCGCTCACGGTATCCGTGACGTGAGAACACAGAGCGGATTCTGTATCCGAGGTGGAAAACAGGATCGCGAACCTCGGACCCGCTTACATTCCAACCGTAGAAAACAAAACCCCTCCATGGCGGTTGAGCTCCTCCGCTCTGCTGCTCTCTGTTGACGAAACACAACAACGCCACGCCGTGTGAATCGCCGAGCAGAACGCCGATCGGATCCGGAGAGGAGTGCCGAGATGGCGAAATCCTTCAGAGATGCGTGAATCTGTCAGAGGAACGCCTGCAGATCAAAGCCACGTTTCTCCGGCTCCCCCTGGTGGCGGCTCACACGACTGCAGCGTACGTTCCTAAACTCACATCTGACCGCGACGGTTCATTTAAACATATATATTTGAATATTTCCTCCTGTGCCGGTTGAGGGTTGGATCCAGATTCCCCCGGCTTGAAAAATAAATAAATAATCAAGCCGATCGAAGGAGTCTTTGTTTTGACGAAGAGATATTAGTTTAGACGTCGGCCAACGCTCCGACTTCCGGTTAGTCGGACGTTTTTTTCTTTCCAGACGTCGTCCGGTGAGCTGCCAGCACAGTGCTACAGGGGTGGTCTCTGGGGGGAGAGGGGGGGGGGGGGGGCTATCTCCTGCTGCCGGACGCTTCGTCGTCGGTTATGGAATACCCTGTCAGAAGTGTGAGGTGATGTCGATATTCTATGGGATGTTCCAACTGTATCGATGTTGTAAACCCGAGCCGTCGCGTCGCGGCCAATGGCAGGTTTCCAAAAAAATAAAATAAAGAAGAAGAAGAAGAAGAGAGGAGCTCGCCTGAGCGGGAGGGGTGGAGAGAGAGAGAGAGAGAGAGAGAGAGAGAGCACGGGAGATGGGTGGTGGAGAGCGAGGGGAGACAACCGTGAAACGTCAGACCTGGTGGGGTGAGGGTGTGTGTGTGTGTGTGTGTGTGTGTGTGTGGGGGGGGTACTGTATGCGAGCAGCTAGAGAGAGCAACGTGTGGAGGGGGGGGGGGGTCCAGATGTTGGGGGCCTGGGTCTAACTCAGAGATGGCGTCCGATAGGTCCTCCAGAGGCCGCCCGGGAAGAAGGTGCAGAATCCGCGGGAGGGGGAGGAGTTGATGACGGGCGACTCGGCTGAACAAAGCGTGATAACTAAGAACGTCACTGACAAGTTGAATTATAAAGTTTTTTGTTGTTGTTTTTTCCTCAAATGTTTTTTTGAAATCAAAGTCTTCAAGTCCTCTTGCTGCTTCCAGTCACACGCCGTAGTACATATGGTCCATGATTTCAAAAGTCTCTCGTGTGTGTGTGTGTGTGTGTGTGTGTGTGTGTGTGTGTGTGGTTTTTTCTTCATCATGATCCTCCAGTGTTTAGTGCTTCTAAGAAAAATAGCTGGTCCTTCAGAAGAGTCCAATGTGAGTGTCTCTTATTTCTTAAATGGAGCTAATCTACTAAAATTATGCCAGAAAGGAGCCTGGCCTCTTTTGGATTGACTGAATTCAAAAACCTCTCCTTGTGCCATGTCCTCCGATACCTCGTACTGCCCCGCGCTGAGGGGGTCCTGGGGGGGCGGGTACGAGGGGGGCGTGCACCTGTTTACACCTGAGAAAAGGCAAGGTGCAACAAAAAAAAAGGTAGGGGGGGGGGGGGACAAAGGAGGCAGCGCGAGACAAAGCGAGAGAAGAAGAAGAAGAAGAAGAAGAAGAAGAGGTGGACGGCAAAACAGGAAATGGTCGTCAGTAAAAATGCATCTGGGGACCGACACAAGAACACAACACAGAGTCATGCGTCCACGACGACACGGAGACGCACACAAGGAGCCCGACGCTGCGCTCACACCAAACACGTTGCACGTTGTTTCAGCGAGTGTAAAGCGAAGAATTCAAATGTCAACTTTGGCGAATAATTTGCCCGACGACGAATTTGCGACAGCCAATCAGAGTCGAGCTGCTCCTCTAACTGGCGCTCTAGTGGAGCTGGAGAGACATTCAGACGTAGAGGTGAAGGTCACCGAGCTGTGAGAGCCCACAGGTGATGTCATGTATAAATATATAAATATATGATATTAATGTTATTAAACCAAACACGAGGCGTTAGATGTTCAGGCGTTTGGGGGACGACCTCAACAAGTTCAAGTTTTTTATTTGTGCCATTAGTGCAGAGACCATCAGTCCAGACACATTGGAAGTGTTTTGCAGGGCTCTCCGAGTCAACAGAGGTACAAACACACTATAATAAATAATAATAATAATAATAATAATAATAATAATAATAATAATAATTTAAAAAAACAATAATGATAATAATAATAATACAAATTAATATTATTATTATAATCATTATAATAATAAGAACAAATATAAAAAACACACTGTACATAAGGTGGTAGAATATACAGTATTATTAAGTATTAAGTATAAAGCAGAACTACTGGTTATTTCATCTGTGGTGGAAAAGATAACCGTTTCCAGGGATGTAAAGCCACAGAGATAAGCCCCGCCCCCTCTAAGGCGGGAATGAAAACAAAAAAGCGGCAAATAGTCGAGCGAGTAAAGTCGCGTTGGTGTGAACGCGGCGTGAGACCCGAGGCCGTACGATCGTACGATGGCAGCTGAATCTGGGTGACGCGCGTACGGGTGGGAAATTCAGCGATGCGATGACATGGAGGGAGACGGGAGATGCCAATCGAATCGAACTTCCAAGAGAACGCCGGGAGCCAATGAGGAGGGCCGTTCTCCCCGCCGCGTTCGTTCGAGTGGCACCTCCCCCCCCGACCCCCGGACACTGGAGAACAACACCAGAGCCAACAGGAAGCCGTCGGCGTGCACGCCGCCTACGCTCTACCACGCCGCCGAGCGACGCCCTACAAGCATCGCAGCTGTTGCTATAGTGCAGTTAAAAAAAACAGAATTAGATACAGATAATATTGGGAGGTGAACTATTCAAAAGGTGCCATGGCATCCTGATGAGGATCAGTGTGTTTTTGTGGTTGGGAAAAATGCGGAAGGTTATGTTTTGATCGCCGTGTATTTATTTATTTATTTATTTATTTGCGTGTGTTATTCGCATAAGTCAAAAAGTGTTAAACCAAATCGCATGACATTTGGTGGGATGATTGGTTATTATCTGGGGAGAATTTGATTAGATTTTGGGATTGATCGGGTCAAAGGTCAAGGTCATGAAAAGGTCAACATCCTCTTTTTTACCAAGTCAATTTTTATCTAATTTACATGCAACTCATGTCAAAATGTTCATAATTTAATGCCCAATCTTGAGAGATGCAAAGGTATGCGCTCTACCGCGTGGAGCAACAGATCGAGACGGCGCTCTCCGGGTCACACACACACCGCCGCCCCGGTTGCCATGGCATCTTATTGTGCTATAGCTCTCGCTCGGGAGAACTCTAAAATGCGTGCGTGTGTATACCTTTATCATTCTCACACCATGTCCATACAACATGGCCCTCTTTCTCAAGATGAAATCTATAAATGAATCTGAAATTCAAGAGGAGTACTTCACCTTGTGCCAGCCATGGACACACACAGCACTTTAGAAACACACAACACACGTCTACAGGGGTCCTACCGCCGGGGGGGGGGGGGGGGGGGGGGGTAATTAATACCTTAATGGATGGTCATGCTTATCGTGAGAACATCAGTAATGGTAAATGTACAACATCTAGTCTGGCACTAAAATGTCTTAATTCTTAAAGGATGATACCGACGTGTTCTGGATATGTGGGTCTTCTGTCGGATGCTTTGAGAGGAATCGGCATATTTATGAATAATAATTTGCTTGCTGTGTTTTTTTTCTGTTACTGAGATAGTCGGCAGCTGTTGGGGAGTTTAAAAAGTATTTTGACATAATCTGGCTTTTCAATACAAAAAAAGGGATGCACAATGTAAAGTAAAGGCTCCTTGTTCTCCAATTTAAATGTCAATTTAACTTCTGTACACATCAGAATCAACCAAAGAGGTTTCTGAAGGTTTATTTATTCTCCTTTTTAATTTCTTTGGAGTTTTTCCTGATTCGATGTGAGGTCAAAGGAATAATAAACTGAATTTAATTTAATTGAATACCTTAAACAGTCTGGATGTAATTCACACCAACAGGCGCCCTGACTCAGTAGAAGAACAATAGCAAACAGTTTGTAATGTGTTGTTGTTGTTGTTGTTGTTGACATGGGACCCACATGTCTCCCACACCGCGATCACCCTTTAACCGCCACACATGCAAACAGCCCTCTGTCTTTTCATTGATGCTTAACAGCTGCTGCGCAACTCTAGTTATCAAATTCAACCCGACGGACGTTTAATCCAAAAGGAAGTATGAATATCAAACGTGAATCAACGTGACTTTTTACTAGCTTAGGTAGCGGACACAGATAGTCTAATAACTCTCTTTGCATTTGGTTATTGTTTATTTGAGTGTAGCTATATTGTAAATAAGACAATTTCTCTAATATTAAAACATAAATCCATTTAATTTGAAGCCTTCAAAATAAAAGCACAGGATAATTGTCTTTTCAAGCCTTGTGTTTGACACCCGTGGGCTAGGACTCCATTCATAAACAAAGTGTTTTTAAAAAGGGTGTATAGAGAGCAAGACAAAAATAAATAAAAAAAAGAGGTTAAGGGGTAAAGAGTAAACAGCGATGAGAAGACAGAGAACGAACACCAGCGAGGAGAAAAGAAAAAAAAGGGGAAATCACCTGATATCTTCTTGTTGCCTCACCTTTCTGTTTGGTCACCTTTCTCACCGTCTGGGCCGCCTGCCGCTTCTGGTACTCGGAGATCTCAAAACCTGAGCGGCAAAGAGGCGTGTGAATAATACGGGGTTCACACACACGTGTTGATGGGTGACTTTAAGCTAAATTTCCCGGTGCATACATGAAAAAGTGAGAACATTTTGTATTTAAACTAACAATGAGAATTCCTAACCATATATATAAAACCTTAAATGACTCAAATGAATGAGAGACAATAGTTTGATTAAAAGAATAAAACATTTCTGTCTTTTCAGTTAAGGTGTGTTCACTAAGTAAGAAAAAGAGCGTTTGCCGGCTTATATTTAGAGCGTCATTCTTTTAAAAGCATATAGATTATTTAAATGAACATATGAATATATATATTTCCATAAAAAGTTTAGGGATTTAATTTCTCCAGACCTGGAAATAACTATTTTAAAATGACATGACTTCCAGGTTTTCCATCACCGTATGAACCCTGATAATATATATCAAAAAAATAAATAAATATATATATATATATATAAATATATATATGATACGTAGCAGCTTGAAAATGTTTTTCACAATGAAGTACAAAACCTACTTGAAATATTTTTTTACAATAAAGTACAACACCTACTTTAAATCTTTTTCAAACTAAAGTACAACAGCTATTTTACATGTTTTTCACAATAAAGTACAACACCTACGTTAAGCTTCATAATAACCCAATGTGAATGAAACTCAAGCTTTCCCCACAGGGAGGACGGAGGGATCGGCGACTGACCGATTTTCTCGTCCTCCTGCACCATCTTCCTCTCCTCGTGGAAGGTCCTGAGCCAGCGCAGCTTCTCCTCGGGCTTCTTGGCCAGGAAGATGTGGAGCTCCTCGCTGTCTTTGTTGCACAGCTTGAAGGCGTTCTTCACGCTGACGTTGAAGTCGTCGTCGCGCCCGTCCACGGCGTCCCGCACGTCGTAGCGGTCCATGTCGATGCGGCCCTTGTAGTAGAGGATGTCCCGGCGTATCAGATCCTGGGAGGAGGAGGAGGAGGAGGAGGAGGAGAGGTATGTTAATGTCAGGGTGCATACACATGTTGATGGGTTTCCAGGACTTTAAACCAGATTTCCATGATCAACATTTTTTTTTTATATACCTGAAATACATTGTATACATGAAAAAGTGATAAAATGACATATTTAAACTAACATTGAGAATTCCTAAGCAGACAGTACAAAACCTTAATGGCACAAATGAACGAGACAATAGTTTAGATTAAAAGAATAAATATTTATGTCTTTTCAGTTAAGGTGCGTTCACTTGCAGCGCGGAAGATTTGTGAATATAAAAGAGTGTATGGCGGCATATAGTTTACGTTTGAGGAGCTGAAACATAAAATCTTTAAAATTAGTAATTGATTATGAAATTAAGGCGGACAGTTATACAGTATGAGTAAATAAGGAATGCCTCGTCGAAGTCTATATATATATATATATATATATATATATATATATATATATATATAGATAGAGAAAAAGAGAGAGAGAGTGTATGAAACTAACATTGTGACAAAAAATAGTGGGTCTCTGATAGCAAAGTTTCTTCTGAACCAATATAATATCAAACTATTCTAACTATTTCATTTAGATTTTTCAACTACTTACATTTTTAGTACCTTTTTAAAGCCCTATACAAAATAAATGTATTATTATTATAATAACTATAGTTATTATTATCACCGTACACCATGACAGCAATTATGCTACATTTTTGAAACATTTGCTAAAGGAATAATCATCAGAACAACACGATCGGTCCTCCTCTCGACAACGAGTCACCTTGACCGTCGCTACTTAGAAGGAATAAGACGTCCTCATGAATAAAAAGCCCTCATCTTGACGACGGCCTCGGGGGCCGGACTACTACCGGCCACGCGATGCGGTCAGGGACGGTG
Organism: Liparis tanakae; assembly: GCA_036178185.1. Lineage (NCBI taxonomy): Eukaryota > Metazoa > Chordata > Actinopteri > Perciformes > Liparidae > Liparis > Liparis tanakae. The sequence continues at coordinate 22,814,913 of CM070095.1, read as the reverse complement.
GGAAGAAAGGGAAAAAGGGAATCTTTTTAATAAGCGTGCCGAGACAAATCTGCATCCGTTGTGCTGATAAGGAAAAGATGGAAGGAGAAGATGGAGAGAGAAGATGGACGTCTCCATGCAACGTGTGACACACACACACACAGACACACACACACACACACACACACACACACTCGCATGCACGCACGCACGCACACACGCACACACACGCCGAGGGCCGAAATTACACTGAGGATGTTGGAGAAGGAACAAAAGACTAAAATCTGCACACGGCTGTTTTGTATTTAGTGGACCAGGACCGCTAAGACACACACACACACACACACACACACACACACACACACACACACACACACACACACACACACACACACAGGGTTCAGCGCCGTCTTTGTCGGTTCCTCCCGTGTGTGCGCTCCCCTGAGCGATGATGCAGTACTCCGGCCTCCGCGTGTCCGCGTCTCAGTGTCTCCGCGGTGCAATGCATTGTGGGTTCTAGTCGAGCGTGAACATCCGTCTGACAGCAGAGCCCAAACCTCACCGCCGCTCCGTTTTGTGAGAAAAAAAAAGTGCCGAGGATTTTTATCCGCATCTCCTAAAAGGCATTACGTAATCCAACTGCAGCTCTCCCGAGCGCTTTGAAGGCGTCGCGTGGCCTTCAAGTGCACTACTCCGCCCACCGGCCATTTCAAGAACGCAGACCCACGTGTCAGCTTATTTTAAAACATATTTTTTTTTACGGGCTTCAACAAAAAGGAAGGAAGTGAACAGACAGAGAGAGAGAGAGAGAGAGAGAGAGAGAGAGATGCCATACCTTCTTACAGAGAACCAGCTGGTGATCAAAGAGGAAGAACACTCGCTGCTGGCTGCGTCCGTAAGGCTGATAGATCCATGACAACTCCCCGGTGTAGATGAGCTCCGAGCTCCTGTCCAGGATATCGTCCCCCTGGATGCACAGACACACACACACACACACACACACAGACGCAGACACAGACATAAACACACACACACATGGTGAGGGAATGGTGGAGATACTCGTCTTTTGCAGGGAATATGGCCGGAGAGGTTTTTTATGTCGTCATTGTTAATCGTCGTTTTGTGCTTCTTCTTTTTTAAAGTATCGTTTTAAAAGGACCGGTTTAGCACCGATATCGTAAAAAAAAAAAAACGCTACCCATCCCTACTTAAGGGCAGCACGCTGTGCAACTGTGATGCCAAGTAGTACGGAGAGTTCAAGAGTTGCTTTGGCTCGATTCTCTGTGTAAAACTCAGTTTTAATGATCTGTTGCTTAAATCTAATAAACTACAAAACCTCGAGTCGGGTAAGAACCTCTGTATCCAGTCGTTCGCTCAGAGCAGACGCGGCGACATCACCAGCTCAAAAGTTACTTGCGTTTGTCACTTTTGTTTTCTTTAGGCTCTATTCATAAGTCATGTTCATTAAATGTGTTATAACTCTGTAACGCTTCCTTCCGGTCACATGACGTCTGTTGTTCTGTCCATCCTGGAGAGGGGTCCCCCTCTGTTGCTCTCCTAGAGGTTTCTTCTTCTACTTCCCCCTGAAAGGGTTTTAATCTATTTTTTGGGAGTTTTTCCTGATCCCATGTGAGGTCAAAGGTCAGGGATGTTGTTTGTGTACAGATTGTTAAGCCCTCTAAGGAAAATTCGTAATTTATGATATTGGGTTATATAAATAAACTGAATTGAATTGATCTTTAAAATTTGGTATGATATGATATCATATTCCTTTATTTGTTGCACAGTGGGGACATTTCAAAAGTTAAACTGTGATTTAATCAAGTTTATTGTTTACCAACCAGGCATAACATCTAAAACGTTACATTATGGGATATGCAAGATTAAGCTTTGTTTTTATTACATATAGCTTAACCCAAACTTGAGGATATTTCTGCCTCTGCTGCCTCCATTACGACCTCATCATAGAAGTCCTTCAACTTTCTGAGAACTTGCTGCACTACTAAGTAATTCTTTGGGGTTGGTGCAAAAAGGACAAAACATTTAAGAAGTTCAAGGAGTGACTTTGGGAATTTAAAGGCTGCTTTTATGCAAATCTCTGCGTCTGTTGCTCTCCAGCTTCGGTTCTATCGGCTGATTCTGGGCGCTTGCTCCAAGATAAACCATCGTATCACTGGTGGAACCCCCCCCCCCCCCACCCTCTACACCACATCCAGCATCCACAGCCAAAAAATCCCCATCATCAAGATCTTCAGCCAATTCTTTTAACTCCCTTCACCACGACTCCCGCCCCTAGCCATGGCATCACTACCCCCCCCCCCCCACACACACACACACACACTAAATATGACTACGTCACAAATGGGTCTAATCACCAAAGATTTTCACCCCAATTGTGACATAGTCAAATCTCTCCTGATGGAGATGAATCAGGTTAGATGTGAATAAAGTAAAAGTTCCCCCGCCCCGGTGGACTAAACCGATGGGCCCCACTCTGCCAGTAAAACTTCGACCTCCTCCCAGTACGTACCTCCCAGTCCAGGACGGAGGCTTGCCACTGGGCGATCTTGTCGATGTTCTCCAGCCTCCTCTTCCTCTCGTTTATCTGCTGAGTGACGTTCCGCATTACTGCCAGCGCTGCTGCCACGTATCGATAATCACTACGGACACAGTGTATACATCAGTACTCACGGGGGGTGTTAAAGGGTCCAATTTATAGCTCTGGGGAGTTCGAGGCCACCCATTAAAAAACAGAAAAGACACGTTGCAGCGGTGAATGATACAGAGGAGCCTATTAAATAAAAGGACCGGGGGGTCATAAACTCAGAGGGAGCAGCCGTACGTCTGCAGGAACACAGTGAAAATAACATTTAATTCTAATCAGCCACTTTCTCCCTCCACACTTAAACTATGAGCTGGATTTATCCCTCTGGCTCAGAATTGCAACGGATTCCGTCCTCGCGTTGGAAGATAATGCCCTGTGTGTGTGTGTGTGTGTGTGTGTGAGCTCCAAGCAGCCAAACACTGTGATCTGGCAGGCGGAGCTGGCACCTGTCCCTCCCTGGCTGTCAATGACCCCGAGCTGGCTGAGACGCTCTGAATCAGCCGCACCGTGTTTCTGAGGGCCCGCACGCACCGGTTGCACATCTGGATGCTCTCCTGCGTCGCCAAACGTTTACCGAATGTTTACCGGGCGTCTGCGCGGTGTTTGTTGGCCCAAATTCATATTTAATCTGCAATCAATCTATATCCATCAGTGTTTCCCCTACGTTTACAGCTTCAGGGGGGGAGGGGGACCGACCAAAGCAAAGACAAACATCTATAGTTGGAGCAGAGGAGGACATTTACATATCTTTTAGGGAGTAACTAGTCTAACTACTTCCCCCACTGACTGAAATCCAGGGGCATTTAAAAAGAAATTGGGGGAACTTTTTGATTCTTGTGAAATAACATTTAACTTTTGTTTAAAAATAAGAAATATACTTATTTAGGCTTACAGTATATGATCGATTGTCATAGAAATGGCGATAATAAGACTATTAGGCAATAATAAGACTATTATGCAATAATAAGACTATTATGCAGTAGTCTACAGGTTTAAAGTGTTTTCTTAGATTTTCTTTGAACAAAAGAACAAACAAAACCTGAATCTGACAATAATAATCAATATAATTCTAATTTCTTCGTGGTTATTTATTGTTATCATTTTTTTTAGCATGACCACGTAGAGACAGAAATGACATGCCGTCGTGTCGATACGATCAATAACGCACGGCCGTTTAGTTTAATAAAAGAACGAGCGGGGAACCTTAAATTACTTCTGTTGTAATCTGGTGCTATAGAGAAAATAACAAAGGGGGGGGGGGGGGGGTTCAGAGGGGCAGGCGACCACCCTGATATAATGGTAGGGGAAACACTTTATATATATATATATATATATATATATATATATATATATATATGTAAATATATATCCAGAGTTCTGTGCAATGATCCTACGGCTGCGTGTTGAGATGATGTCATGACGTGATGAGTTGCAGTGTTGTGCTATCTACATTTAAGCTACATTCTACGTTTAAGCTTTTGCAACAAAAAAAAAAACGGTGCAAAATATTATTTCATGCACGGATGATCGCCGCTCCAGTCAACGGCTGCATGGCAACACAACGCATCTGGAACACAGCGATGATGCCTCAACACGGGCATCACAAAAGCAGCGGCTCCGGATGGAAACGTGACTTCTTCGTGGCGAGGCGTACGCTACCTGTGCTCCTGCGCCGTGTATTTCAGAAGCTCGGCCAGTTGGAGTGGGTATTTGCAGATCTTCTGGACGGGCGTGAGCAGGAAGCCGTCGATGGCGATGTCGATCATCTGCTGGAGGAGGCGGCACGCCTCGAAGAAGTGCTGGTACCGGCCGTCCCTCATCAGCTTGGTCAGCTCCATGCAGGCGTCCAAGTGGTTGTTACAGTATTCAGAGTAGATCCAAAAGCCATCTTGCTGTAGATTAAAGACGAGAGGAAGTAAGTATGAGAGTATGTGAGTTAGTATTTAAGTAAGTAAGTATGTGAGTGAGTGAGTGATTGAGTAAGTAAGTAAGTATCTTTGTAAGTATGTAAGTAACTAAGTGAGTGAGTAAGTTTGTAAGTATGTATGTCAGTAAGTCAGTAAGTATGTAATTATGTGAGTAAGTATGCAAGTAAGTCAGTAAGTAAGTCAGTAAGTACGTAAGTATATAAGTATGTAAGTAGGTATGTAAGTAAGTCAGAAAGTCAGTAGGTCAGTATGTAAGTATGCGAGTAAGTATGTAAGTATGTGAGTAAGTATGCAAGTAAGTCAGTAAGTAAATAAGTAAGTATGTATGTAAGTAAAGTTTATTTATTTTGCACTTATCACAGACAAAGTGTCACAAAGTGCAGTTACAGTAGTCGATTAAAACAATTTGTCAATAACAGGAGCCAAAACATGTCAACAAGTAAAAGATCAAAGCACAACACACTGTAAAAGATGGTGCCGTAACATAAATAAACAGAGAAGATATATATGAAACAAAATCCTCTCTTTAATGTGTGGAGGAGCATCTCCGGTCGCTTGCATATTTTATTAAATCTGTGACTTTTTTCTCTCGAGATCATGACTTATTATCTTTTAAAGACAGTTTTCTGTAGACTTAATTATAACCACGGCTTAACCGTTATCTCAAGATAACGAGATAATGAAATTCTGATGTTGAGATAACAAAACCGAACAAAACGATTTGCAATTACGCTCTCAAGCTGGCCATCGAGGTTATTCTTTTAATATGTGATGTAATAAAGTGTGTTGTGAAGGGCACACACGCCGTTTGAACTCACGTGTTCTAAAAAGCAGGGCCCGATCTCAGAGAGGTGGGGGTCGTCCGTGTTGTACTGCTTCTCCAAGTCTCTCACGAAGCCCATCTGGAAGCGGAAGATGTCCTCGATGTTCCCGAAGATGACCTTCAGCTGGTCGTCGTTGAACATGTCCACGCGCTTCCTGCACTGGCGCAGGTAGCCCTGCAACGACAGCACGGGTCACCGCTGCGATGGGGGGGCGTTCAAAGACAGTGGGGGAAACCGCCGACGGGAGCCACGGCTCGTTACGTCCCGCCGCAGTTCGTTCTTTGTAATAAACATCCTTAAACGACTTTCGTTTGAATCAAAATGAACTGCGAGTCCCTCAGAGTTAAGAACTATTTTGCGAAGGTTGAACTGCGGCCTCAATTTCCGTCAGTGTTTAATTAAATGCCCCGGAGCTTCGGCACGTCGGGGAAAGGTTTGCTTGTTTTGCCGTTTCACGTCCATAATTCTCTCTCTCTATGAAGCACTCACTTTTTGTTTTGTTTTGTGCCGTCGAGCTCACCGCAAATAATCAAAATTAAAGTGGAGAAAAGTCTCTTTACAAAAAGATGGATGGGTCGGGCGTGACGAGAATACATTATTATGATTGAGATCGGAAGTTTCTTCCATCATAGTGAGTGGAAAAACATCAGCTTTAAATTTAATTTAACTTTATTTTCTCTTAGTTCTAAAACCCTTTACTTTTACTCGCGTGAAATAGTGGAGAAAGTGACGATAAAGTTTCATTTTTAATATTTAATTTAACGAATAACCCGGCGACTCGCTCGTCCGCGTCCGTTTTCTTTCACCCGAGCATTCTGGGTATTTCCACAGGCAATAAGTGAGGAGGTGAGAAGGTGGAATTTACGCTTTATTGCATCTTTACTAAGGGCATTCACGGGGTGGAGGAAAGATGCTTAGATAAGCACAAAAATATGCACTAGAAAATCTTCCCACCCAAAGTCAGTGTGCAGGTGTTGTGTGTTCAGATGTGACCTCTGTGTATCACACGTAGAGGTCACAGACACGGGATGAGGCAAGCTTACTTCAACTTTTTGTGAATTTGTCTTTGTTTTTTTACCTAATCAGCAGGAAGACGGTTAACCAGATGTTATACTGTTACTGTAGGAGACAGTTATTGATTATATGGAATGTTTTCCATCATTATGCAATAATAAGACGACTATCTGGAAACCTCAAAGTCAAATTTTCACAAACAAACATCAATAATTAATAATCTAATAAAGATGTTTGTTTCTCTTGTTTCTCATGTGGAGCAGTTATTATTATTATTATTATTATTATTATGAGCTATTGTCAGATTCTTAAAAAGATAAAAAAAAACCTTCAAAGTTACATACAAAAGTCCTCTAGGGGGGTGGGGGGGGGTACGTGAAGGTCCTTTAGAGGGTACGTGAGATTACATATATATATTTTTAATTATAACCAACATATGAGGCTATCCAGTGGACTTTACACACACACATATATATATATATATATATATATATATATATATATATATATATATATATAAAATGTACCTACATTGAGAAATAATGCTCCAACAGTTTGGTTGTGAGTCATTGTTACAGCTCTTAGATTTCGACATGTAGTGTTTTGAGTTGTTTATTAAAAGTCGTGCCGTGCTAAAAATGAAACAAATGGCTCTCGTTGAATTTGATTAGGCATGAATCATAATGACACATTCTACGTGGACTCCATCGTTGTGTACACTCGTCACATCGTGTCTTGTTATCTAATAAATAAATAAACAAATAAGAGAGAGAGAGAGAGAGAGAGAGAGAGAGAGAGAGAGAGAGAGAGATATCTATTTTTGGAGTGTTTTGATAACAACAGAGAAATAAATATGTCTTGAAGAAGAGTGTGAATGTGGGAGTGTTAATTATTCATACTGGACCCTCAGTAGCTTCACACGGGCTACTTCACACATTTACCTTCCCTATTGTGAAACGCCTGGAGCCGCTGTGTGTGTGTGTGTGTGTGTGTACCTCACAGATGTCCTTGAGGTGTTTGATGTAGTGCCTCTCCGTGCTCATGATCTCGTTGATGACGTTGGCTCTCATCTGGTCTCGGTTCTGGAGCGGCGAGCCCAGACACAGGCAGTCGTTGGCCGGGTCCAAGTGGCCGTTCTGCACGTCGCTGGACCCCTCGGAGGGCTCCCCGCCCACGTCCTCCTGGTTCACCCACAGCTG
>CM070095.1:22747364-22804864 GCA_036178185.1 Liparis tanakae | reverse complement strand
AAATACACACCCTCAAAGCCACTGGCAGCTCCGGGGTCGCAAACACAACAACACACACACACAAGCCCGACTCGGACCACACGGCACGCGACACAACGAATAAATACGGCACCACCACCACAACAACAACAACAACAAAAAGGCAGAGCCATTAGTGGAGGAAGCAACACGGCGGCGAGCACAAGCACAGCACCAGTCTCCACACACTGGATGGTAATTGGCCCATTATGACATTAGAATAATTACATGTGTTAATGTAATATGAGGAGCTGAGGAGCAAACAAATGTAATCTCCCTTCCTTCACGCTCGTTATTTCATCCCTGACAACGCGGAAGGATGACTCATCGGATCTTTTCTATTGATTTTTTTTTTTTTTTTTTTAAAGTCATAAATAAATGATGTAGACATTATGCGACGCTGAGATGCATGTGGAAATTGCACAAGTGTGTGTGTGTGTGTGTGGGGGGGGGAGGCGGACGACCGGCCCGGTGATCAGCATTCTTTTAGCGGACTCCGAGAGGCTAAAGGTCGTTCTCATTAAAGCGGTTCTGACATCATCCATCTGCCGAAGCAGCGTCGCCGAGGCCTCCACACACACACACGCACACACACACACACACACACACACACACACACACACACACACACACACACACACACACACACACACACACACACACACACACACACACACACACACACACACACACACACACACACACACACACACACACACAGGAAAAAAAAAGGCGTGTGCGTCCGCGGCGGAGCTTTTTCCGACTGCTTTGTTCCCTCATACAAAGTAGTGTTCATCAGCGCTCCGGTCCGGAGCTAACCACGCATCCCGTCCCCCGGGGGCCGCGGCCGGAGCTAACCGAGCCTGACAGGAGCTGCTTAGGCTCTAGGTGAGGAGCCATCAGAGGCCCGGGGACACGGGTTGCACGTGGATGGACGTTACATTAAATCTCCGCTCGCATTCAAGGCTTCTGCGTATTAATACTGAGCGACTGTTGCTTTCTAAATAAGAGTTTTTCAATGTTCTTCTCTTTTTCCATCGTTTTTTAAGACTGCTTTGTCTCTGATTTGATGACATTCCTGGATGGGATTTTTTGTTTGTTTTAATGCTCCTCACCACATTCTGAAAAACAGCTGATTCTGTGTGTGTGTGTGTGTGTGTGTGTGTGTGTGTGTGTGTGACCCCCCCCAAACCTCCCATCAACCTGTGGACATGTCTACTTCCCTGGTGGCTTAGTGAGACACAAGCTAAAGGGGATTATAAACCAATCAGGACAGAGGAGTGACATGGGGGGGGGGGGGACGTCCATGCCTGGAAGGGGAAAAAACAGCCGTCGTCATGGTGACAGATGAGGATGCCTCACTGACATTTCAGGATGCACCAGAATATTTTCAATATGTCGGTGTGTTTGTGTGTGTGACTGGATTCCTCCCAAAATTGCTCCGTCATGAAATATTCAAATGATGAAACCGGTCACATGACACCGTCCAGTGACGCGGCGATTTCCACGTCATGCAAAAAGGCGCATCGCCCGGTTTCAGATCAAAGATCTGGCGGAGCCGCCTGATTCAATCAGGAGCCGAGGGAGCCGGAGATCTCTCCCACATCTCGGAGAGCTTCTCCACTACAGGGAGATCGGAGGATTACCGCAAAAGCATGTGTCACGCTGCCATGGAAACAGGAGCGAATGAATAGTACTCAAAAAGGATTTTTTTTGAAAAAAAAAAATCATTGTTGATCCAGGAAAAGAAAAAAAAGGGGAATTCGATTGAAGTCGTGTGCGGCGCAAACCGGAGAGCGAACAAATAAATAAATAATCCAAACGCGGCGAGAGGAAGTCAAACACCTGCTCCACTTGACCAGCAGGACCCCAAAGCAGCTGCCGTGGAAGTGACGAGCGTCGGCACGAAGGTCAGTCCTGCTGCTTCTCGCTTCCCGTTATGTGTCTACCCCCCCCCCTCCCCCCTCGACCCCCCCTCCAGGACGGCTCCATGTTCAGCCCCATTCACTCAATCCGCTGTGATGTCGCCAACAGAGGGAAAGAAAGAGAGAGTGGGGGGGGTAGAGACAGAGATCCCTTCATCTCCTTAATGAAATCAATGCTGCCCTCTCAAATACATTACCCCCCCCCCCACCCCCCAAAAGCATTACATAATCGATCCCCCCAATCCCGAGCCTTAGCACAACCTAGCTTGATCCAATGGCACGCAAAGTGCACACGCAATCACACTGAACTCACGGCTGCCCCCTGTGTGTGTGTGTGTGTGTGTGTGTGTGTGTGTGTGTGTCGACCGGGCTGCAAGGACCCGTGTCATCGGCATGGTTACACTGCAGTTACAACACCAGAAGATCAAAGGGGCCGAATCTGACGCCTCGAAACCGCAAAACCTGTATGTGGGTCAACGCAAAATGAATGCAGAGGAATCCTTCCCCACTGCACACGGACACACACACACACGTACACACACGCACACACATGGCAACGCTCTCTTGTGTGTCTCACCAGACAACGGAGCCCGTCAAGGAAAACATGTGAGAGAGCGGACCCCCCCCCCCCCCCCCCCGCTTATATCATCTGTGCAGCACCAACACATCAGCATTCACCGCACTGGCAGCCCCGCTGCATTCCAACATCTTCCTCTAGCTCCAGCACATCTGCACCAAAAAGCACCGACAGCATCCCTGAGGGAAGACACACACACACACACACACATGCCTTACCATGTTTGTGGCATGAAACTGTTCAGAGAGCGTATGCATGGGGAAGTCCGGTTCACACAAGCATGATAATAAATAAAATAAAATGTCTTTCGGCGGGGACGCGGTCCGAGGCGGGTGGAGCCGAGCCGACGATGGAGAGAGCGGCGAGAGGCTCCTCTCTCTCTTTCCGACGCACTGAGCGAGTCTCGCGGTGCGTCCTCCTCCTCCTCCCCGTGTCTGCCAACCCCCGTTATGTAATACACTTATACTCCCGAGTCTGGGAGCCAATCAAAGACGCCCTGCCTAAAAAAACGACGAGGAATGCTCTCGCATCCACACACACACACACACACACACACACACACACACACACACACACACACACACACACACACACACACACACACACACACACACACACACACACACACACACACACACACACACACACACACACACACACACACACACACACACACACACACACACACACACACACACACACACACAGTGGTCTCCATCCGCACGTTGACACTTCTGACTGCACAGCATTTAACGGTACTCTATTAGAACGCACCTGGAGGGATTGCAAATGTGTGAACCCTCGACTCAGATTTAAAGAGGAACACACACACACACACACACACACACACACACACACACACACACACACACACACGCAACTTAACATGTGAATACACATTTGTGAACAGCACCGAGTTCCCACCGCTGGCCACCAGAGCCACAGCCACACTGCAGCACACACACACGCACACACACACACACACACACACTGTCAGTGTGCTGTGTTTACAGCCCTGTGGGGGGGTCCCCTCTGAGGAGGACACACACCGGCCCACATGCCACCGCATGTGATGGAGCTATATGCGTGTTTCTTATACATCTTCAAATGGCTTCTTGCTACACCTGCAGTACAGCATTTACCACTTAACTACACATACACACACACACACACACACACACACACACACACACACACACACACAGACACAATGCTTGCCACTTAGCTGTGAGTGTGAGAGAGCACATCTCTTCTAAAAAAGAAAAAAAACAGCCATCCTACCCGTCCCTATTTATAGGCCTGTCATGCTCCGGGATGGGCTTTTAGCATATCTATTCCTGACATTCATTCAACATTCATGACACCCGCCTCCAATCCTTTATTAGATTATGCAACTGCATGTGGGGGTGAGAAACAGAAAGGAAGAAGGGCGACGGGCATTTAGAATATATACTAGAATAATCTCCACCCCGACGTGCCTTTTGACTTGGAGAGCATCTCATGTGTGAGAAACGAGCAGATTTACTGCCGCTTCTTCCTTCTTCTCACGAGGCGCTATATTTGGGGGCGACGAGGCCGCGGAGACAGGTGCCACCTTGAGACGCCGCACATCTGGAGACGTGTGAGCGTTGTGGACGCTGTGTGTGAAATGGGAGCCGAGTGTAGCTGCATCTAAAATGGGGGAAACCTGGAGTGACGGAGGCCCTCCTTTATGAGGCCCGCTATTGGTTAGCGCTCAGCTGAGAGATTACGACGGGATCCTCTGGAGCCGGCGACCGGCGAGCGAACCCTCTCGCTCGCACCGACACACACACGCCACAAATATCCCAATTAATTCAGCCGGGATGGAGAGAGACGGCGCCGCTCGGCCGCCGGCTGCCATATTTGTGGACGTGGCGGTATAGGATCACGGTGAGAGAGGGGAACAAAAAACAACACCTGACGCAGCAGAAGAAGAACCATCAGATTCAATTTTTTCGTCTGACTAGAACAGAATTAATCCATGCGCATAATCCACAAAATACAACATGGAGGAGAGAGGGAGATGGAGGAGAGAGAGAGAGAGAGGAAGGGGAGGGGAGTGGGGGCATGTTTATAAGCCGGGTGAGGGATATGAATTTCCAGTCACCACAACATAAAACCCCAAAAAAGGGCAAGAGCATCACAGAGATGTATCCAACTACACGACCACCAGCAGACAACACTATAGGACACAAGGCACAACGAAAGGATTTAAGGAGAGAGAGAGGGGGGGAGGGGTAACAGAAAAACATTATGTTGTACCAACGTCATTCATTTCAACGCGTAGCCGCGATGGAGCGCCGGGCGTCCCCGCTCTCGACCAACGCGCGCCGCCTTGCTCTCCTCTCCAGTGTGAAAGCGCGCCGCCGCCGCCGCCGCCGCCGCCGCCGCCGCCGCGCTGCGCACCGGGCCCCGAGCGCAGGTCCATTTAACGAGTACCGAGGATGAACATCAACAGCACGTTCACAAGCACCAGAACCGCGATCACCGTGAACACCGCGCACGTCTGCACGTCCAAGGCCATGGCGCAGCGCTGCGGGCCGATGCTCGGAGATGCGCGATCTCTCTCTCTCTCTCTCTCTCTCTCTCTCTCTCGCGTTCTCTCAATCTCTCTCGCTCGCTCCTTCTCTCCGGTGAAGACGGGCGCGGGGATGTCAGCTCTCCACGGCGAGACGCGTCGACCTCAAAAGCCGACGGAAGAAAATCCACCGGACGGGCAGAGAACGTGAAAACGGCAAAAGGGGGCAAAAAAAAAAGGAAAAAGAAAAAAGAGGGGAGGAAAAAAGAAGAAGAGAGAGAAATGCCTCTTTACGCCTACTCCTTCTCCTCACAATACGCGATGTAATTCATAAAAGGCACCGGGGGGAAGAGATGCTTCGTTCCTCACCATCATCATCGTCATCAGTCTGCACCGCGATCTCTCCCCGCTAGTCAAACACCTGCCGGTGTGTTTTTTTCCTCTCTCTCTCTCCTTCCGCCTCTTCCCCCCCGTTAAACCGACCGACTCTCCGGCCAATAGACGGCGAACGAGGGGAGCGGAGGCTGTGCGCAGGTCGGCTCGCGGCAGTCTTCCGGTGAGTGGGGACCGGGGAGGCGGAGAGGCGGGTCCCGTATTAATGCTGATCAGCGCTCCACCGCCAGACTGCCGGCTTCAGCCATCACCTACATGGACTGAGGGGGAGGGGGGGGGGCAGCCCCTCGCTCACTGCATCGACCCCCACGAGAGGCCAGAATCATAACCTCATTAATCTCGCGCGCTCACGCGTCTATAAATATATCAGCGCGCCCCGCGCGGATTTATCATGTGTCATTAACGGGGAGGAGGGATGGAGGGATGGAGGGGGGGATTACATGTCGGGATAACGGACGCACGCCCCTCAAAAGTGATCAAAAAACATCTCATTACGTCATCAATCAATCAGATGCGGCACGTTGATCTGATCAAGCATGGCGCACCGACACATCGAGAGCAGCTCCGTGCGTGATTAAAATGCAAATTCTCATTAAGTCATCACATGTCACGTGTGATTGGAGACCCGGGGTGCTATACAAATTCCCATTCATTTATACAAATAATTCTAAATAGAATTCAAATTCACATCCTATTTTTTGTGTGTGAAGATGTGTGCTGAGTGAAGCCCAGAGGTCAGACTCAGGTCAAATGCCAAACGAGTGACCCTGACATTCTCCATAAAGCTCCCATTTAATGTCCTCTGTACTCTGAGACCAGGTCGTGTTGGAAGTGATTTGAACTTGCATTCTCTCCCGTGGCCAGCAGGGGGCAGCTCTTCTGATTGTATGGAAGCCTATGAGAAAATGACTTCTCGCTTCATTTATTACCTCAGTAAACATAGTGGGGAAATTCTTCTCTGCATTTAACTCATCTTAAGTTATTGAGGAGCAACTGGGGGTTCAGTGCCTTGCTCAAGGACACTTCAACATGAACTATGGGGAGGGCGGGGATGGAACCGGTACCTTGTATCCCCATGAGCTACAGACGACCCTAAAAGGTAAGATTATGGTCATACACGCTAGTTTTAAGTGTTTTTCAATTCATTATTTACATTCATAAACGATGGTCCATTTAGAGTCAAACTGACCATAAAGCAGAGGATGCTGGAGGGCCCAAATATGGTCACTTCCATTGTTCACTGGTTGCAAAAAAATAAATTTTCAAATTGCCAAATTCGAGGCTTCAAAACAGCCAATAGGTGACCTACGACCATGTGTCTATGAGTGTCATAACTGTGTTACGGGCATTATAAGCATTATGCGGATACATTTTAATAATAATTTAAACCGTGGATACTATTGTGGGCACACATTTAAACAACCCTAGATTTACGCACTTCAAATATAGTTCCGGAAACGTCCTAACCAGCAGTGAGGGGTGGGGCCAGGGAGAGGTCACATACTATTTTTATTTTTTTAGCACGATGGATTCCAACCGGTTTGGAAGAACGTCCCGACCTCATTACCACCTTCCGAGGTTCCCTTGAGCAACGCGGTTAACCTCAATCTGCACCGGTGGAGCTGCTACGGAGCGTGGTTGCAGAGGCGGGTCTCCAGATGTGAAAAGTGTGCTACTGTGTAAATGCGGAGCGGGACATAAGCTCAGAAAAACCGAACTAACCAAACAAGGGTAGAAGAAAAAAAAACACACACACACACACACACACCGCTCTGAACCTCAACTCCAGGGTGAGTGTGTGTATCTAGAGTCGCCTGAACTAAACTAAACACACTCATTTGTGGAACAGGGGAATATATTCAGACGGCTGAGGTTTGCCCAGTACTTACGGGTGAATCTCATTTCCAAGCCCCCGATGGGAAAAGGGAGTCACATGACGCCCCCGGGCCCCGAGCAAAAACAAAATGGAAAACAGAAAAACAGCCTTAATTGTAACAGCCAATAAAAAATGATGCCCAGTGTCATTTTAAAGGTCACGATCGAGCCGGAGAGAGAGAGAGAGAGAGAGAGAGAGAGCGAGCGAGAGCGAGAGAGAGGCTGCGGTCAGCTTGACATCGCGGGTGATTTACGATACTTTGGAGCGGCGACCCGTTTCCCGCAGCTCGACGCGCTCCACGCCGTCCCGCTGGCGCCGGGATACGGTGGAAATGAACTCGCCGCGCTTCACGCTGCCAGCTCTGGTTGGCTCCTCTCACCCAGGGAGAAGATAGAAGGGTTCCTACACATTTTGACCAATGTTTTTAAACCAAATGTCCATGACCAAACTGAAATCTTAGTATAAACATGAAGAATTTAGAAAATGTTGCGTATCGAGAGCGTATGCTTATATTTTGAGCATCTTTCCTTAAAAAAATATATACATATTAATTACTTCAAATATTGCTGTAAATGACCATGTGATTATAACAAATGTCCATGACATTTCAAAAACCTTTATGATTTAAGTTTCTTACATGACTTATTCAGGACCATTTTAAAATTCCATGGCTTTTCCAGGTTTTCCATGAGCGTAGGAACCCTGACAGACACACTGGGCTCCAGCGGGTGGTTGTATCCTGTGACTGTTTGTAACGTCCCGTGAGGACCGAGGCGAGTGTTTGGGATGCTGAACCTTTTTTTTTTTCTTTTCCTTTGAGGCTCCATCTTTGTGAGTGACGGGGGACAGAGACGTCTCCGCTCTGCATCCGATGCACGTGTTTGCCACCGGCGTGCGCAGCGTTATTTTTTTGGGCCTTCGCGGCGCTACTTAAGAGATGACCGGCGTGAGACACACGCACGCACACACACACACACACACACACACACACACACACACACACACACACACACACACACACACACACACACACACACACACCGAGAGCTTCTGAGATGAATGCGTTTTAGGAGAACGACACCAAAACCACTATATCAGTATTTTTAAAGCCATAAATAATTTCCCACGCACTCTCGGCACAGACACGCCGATGAGAGCGGCGGCCCCTGAAAGCTCCGCTTCTTCACCGAGCCGCTGTACGAGAGGCGCCGCGGCTCGGATACGACGACCGTCCTCGAACTAGCTTTTTTTTTTTACCCTGTACTCGTGCGTGTGCATATGTGTGTGTGTGTGTGTGAAACGCAGAGTGAGCAGATTACATAAGCCCCGCCCCACCTCTGTGGGCTCCCACTCCAATCTCCCTGACATTTAGACAACAAAGGTCACATCTGAAAGTCTAAATTTGCAGACACCAATGCTAATACACTCATGCATATACAAAAGAGAGGGGCAAATATCTCCCGCGTCACGTGGTCGATGAGACTGAATTTAAAGCCGTACTGTACGTGGACTGCGTGCACAACGAGCCGAGCGGCAGGTTAATCGATGCGACCGGCGGCGTCTCTTGAGGGATTTCCTACGGTGAGGATTGTGCCGTCATCAGCGCCGGACGTCGCGGTTTTCCCCGAGACGGTTGCAACAGAAAGATAAAGCTTCCTATTCGGTTAGTGTTGACGGTACGTGTATCGCGGCGCTCGTTGTGTTGAGCTCGCATCAGAACCCCCCCCCCCCCCCCCGATGGAAATTAATGATGACAATGAATTAATGAGTGCAGATAAAAATCTACAGCACATGTCTGGATTGTTAGGGCTTTATTTCCACGCGTCCATTTAGATTTGTTTTCTTCTTTTCCCGGACATTTATCAAGAAGCTCAGGCTCCAGGGTAAAAAAAGAAAAGAAAAGAAAGAAAAGAAGGGCAAGTAGAGCGATGCAGACGTTCCTTAAAGGGGAGGTTCTGATCCACCTCAACCGGGTTCTTAATAATATATACATAAATAATAAAATCAATAAATAAATACATTTTCAAAATGTGGCTCCCCTGATGAGGCCTCAGCCGTCTGAATGAGCTGAATCAATGCACACTTCCCAGAAGTTTGTCTTCCTGGAGTGAAATCCCCTCGTCGTGTTTCCTCCCTCAGTAGAGAGGCAGTAATATCGCGCAGTCATTTTGGTATAAAAATAAATAAATAAAAAAAAGATTGAGAAGATATCCACTTCATTTGTCAAAACCCCCAGACTGCTGAAGTCTCATATTAACTCCGGGCTGCACTTTACAATTCATCTTTGTCTCGAATCTTTTACTTTTGAAATTGCTTTTGCAGCCGGCAAAAAAAAGAGAAGAGAAGAGAAGAGAACCTATCCTTTCATCATTTTGCTGATGATTCTTTTCAAACTTACAATCGGGGGATTTCGGATCATTAAAAAAACGAGGTAAGGAGGTGAACTCTCTTCACCACCACGGTCTAACTCCTGAAAATGACCCGAAACCCTTTTCCACAGAAGCAACTGCTCACTATTTATATCTGCTCAGGTATTTAAACTAACAAAGAGAATTCCCAAGCATACAGTATACAACCTTAAATGACACAAACAAATGCGAAACAATAGTTTGGATTAAAAGAATAAAACATGCATGTCTTTTCAGTTAAGGTACGTTCACGCAAGAATGAAAGAGCGAATGTCGGCTTTTATTTTGTGCGTCATTCTTCTAAAAAGCATATTAAGTATTTAAACATCAGCATGTAGAAATGCAACACATTTCCATGAGTTTTCCAAAAACTTTTTGGATTATTTTTTCTTTTCAAGGGACTTCTCCAGGCCTGTAAATAACCATTGACTTCTCCAGGCGTTCCATGACTGTAGGAACGTCATCATGCTGATGATACTAGTGCCGCAGAGCACTACTCTCAAAATGCACGGGGGCAGCATCAGCTCATAACCGTTATTAGAGCGCTGCTATGGGATACCGGCAGGAAGCGACGCCCACTTTAGTCAGCGCTCGTTTGCCACCATATTGGCCTCATCCATCTCTGCCGCGCTGACAACCGGCACGAGGAGCAGCGTCTGCACCTCTCACCTTTAGATGGAAGCCGGTCACATATTCCACACCCCTCCCCGTTTTTTGTTTTTTTTCCTCCGCCCTGGTGGGAAGAGCACCAATCAAACTCTCTCAGATTAGTTGTTGACGTGCAGCTCCTCTCCTCCTGCAGCTCCTCTCCTCTGCAGGACGTCGCCTCGCTGCTCCACCAGAGCGCGTGGAGATGTAAATAGAAACTCGGAGGAATTCCACAGTTCTCCGTTGTGTTTATTTGCCGGTCTGAGAGCAGCTCTCCGCTTCTCTCTGTGGATCTGATCTGAGGTCAGCTCTACGTTGACTCCGCTGGCCTTCAGCCAGAAAGCTGCGTCTCCGCAAATTCTCTCTCCGCCCGAACACACACGGCGACACATTTCTCGTGCCGGCGAATTAGTTTGCGGTCGGCCGGTATTCGGCTAATAGGAGGCGAAGCCCACCACACCCATTTCCCCTCCAGTCTGCTCCAATTCTTTTGTCCCCCCCCCCGTCCCGTCCCGTTCCTACGACAACCACACTGACTTCCTGCTTCCTCCCGGGCCGTCCAGCCCGCAAAAGCGCCCTAAAAATAAACCTCCCCTCACTCGGTGTTTGTCGCCATTGTTCAGGCGTCAGCTGGTTTTCCCGTTCAGCTCCGTCTGAAGGCGATGTCAGTGGGTCGGAGCGCTGAGGGTTTTCAGAGATAGTGCCAGATGAGAGATGAGATTAGATGAGATGAGGGGGGGGGGGGGTCAGTGCCAAGTGGGGTGGAGAAATTCGGGTCAAAGACATCGCACGCATTCCTGGACCGAACTGCCTCGGGGGAAAGAGTCCGACTCACTCGGTCCTCGCGTGAAACTCTTTTAAGACGTACAAAATATACAATATAATCCAGGATTCCTTCGTTAATATGCGACTCGAATAATTTTAATTTATTTGCCTGAAGATTACCTGTGAATGAATGCACAGAGAACCCACTAAAGATCGCATGACATTGACTCTTTCCAACGAGCTGTTAGGGCAAAAGGTTCAAGGAATAGTATAAACAAATAATAACTTATTTGCTTTCCTGTTTCTTTACATCTGCACGAGAAAAAAGTGTAAAATCAAAAAAAAGGCCTTGTTGTTTCCTGCCCCGGCTAGCTGTTTCCCCCCGTTCCCACTATCTATGCTAAGCTATTATTATTATTATAGCACTGAACTGAACGGCTGCTGCTGTGACTTCATGTAACAACCACACTGTACATTCGCAGCAATGCATAGTGCACTTTATACACTATCTGTGCAATATTGTCAACACACATTCGTGTGCCTTATTCTTGTGCAATAATACCATTACCATATTTTGTGACTTATTTGTAACTGTGACTTATTTGTATTTCTTTCTTTCCTTGTAATTTTGTTCTTACCTTGTAACCTTGTAATTTTGTTTAGTTTAGGACCCAGCAATATAAGCTTTTCATTGTACAATAACTTATACTTATATGTGCACATGACATTAAAAATATCTTGAATCTTGTAATTATACTATTTATTTGCCTCAACATTACCTGTGCATAAATCGATGAAAACGTATACAACACGGAGAACCCAACGCCACGACTTCTATCAAAAATAAAAATGACAATGGGGGGAACTGTGAGCGTTTCCTGGAATAGTGAAACATTTTGGGGAACACACTTATTTGCTTTCCTGTTTCACGAAAACAAAAAGTGTCAAATCAAACAGGCCTCGTTGTTTCCTGACCAGGCTAGCCGTTTCCACCCGTTTCCACTGTCTATGCTAAGCTAAGCTACGTGCTAAGGCCTCATACCTACAGATAACGAGTGGTGAAGAATCTTCTTATATAACTCGTCAAGCACATTTTCCCAAATGTAAAAAGAATAACAACTAAAACCAGGACAGTATATAGTCATATAAAAAATGAAATAGGAAAGATTCAATTCCATTATAGGATTACGTTGTATTTAATTTGAATACATTCATAATTTTACGAGGATAACTTTGATCTGGAGTCCCTATGTTGTATTTATTTGGCCGTTTTTACGCGTCCGTGAAGACGGGCAGAGTCTCTCCATTCTCCGGTGGAGGTGTAGTCAGTCCGTCCCACAGAGGGAACCACGGCCTCCCTTAAAAGACACGATAACGAGCTCCCCGAAGACGGCGTTTTCACAAACTGCGACCAAAAGAAAGCGTTGAGGAAACACTATATCATATTCATTTATGTTTCTGTGCGGCCCCGGAGCCGCGTGTACTCAATTAAAGCCCCGCTATTGGTCACGGGGGAGCCCGGCTGTGTGTGTGTGTGTGTGTGTGTGTGTGTGTGTGTGTGTGTGTGTGTGTGTGTGTGTGGCGGGGGGGGGGGATGCTCTCCTCTCTGTCCTCTACATTGTCACACAGTGGAAGTGTCTCTTTTGGGAGGAGAGAGAGGGAGAGAGAGAGAGAAAAAGAGAGAGGAGAGGGGTAGATAGAAGGAGAGAGAGAGAGGGAGAGATAGAAGGAGAGAGATGGAGAGGGAGGGAGAGAGAGAGAGAAAAAGAGAGAGAGGAAGAGGAAGGTAGATTGAAGGAGAGAGAGAGGGAGAGAGGGAAAGAGGGATATAGAAGGAGAGAGAGAGGGGGAGAGAGAGAAAAAAGGAGAGAGAGGGAGGGAGAGAGAGAAAAGAGAGAGGGAGAAGGGTAGATAGAATGAGAGAGAGAGAGGGAGAGATAGAAGGAGAGAGATGGAGAGGGAGGGAGAGAGAGAGAAAAAGAGAGAGAGGAAGAGCAGTAGATTGAAGGAGAGAGAGAGGGAGAGAGGGAAAGAGGGATATAGAAGGAGAGAGAGAGGGGGAGAGAGAGAAAAAAGGAGAGAGTGAGAGATAAAAGGAGAGAGAGGGAGTGGGAGGGAGAGAGAGAAAAAGAGTGAGGGAGAAGGGTAGATAGAATGAGAGAGAGAGGGAGAGAGGGAGTGAGGGGGAGAGGGAAAGAGGGATATAGAAGGAGAGAGAGGGAATGGGAGGGAGAGAGAGAAAAAGAGAGAGAGGGGTAGATAGAAGGAGAGAGAGAGGGGGGAGTGGGAGAAAGGGCGAGGGAGAGAGGGATAAAGGAGAGAGAGGGGTGAGAGAGAAAAGGAGAGAGACTGAATGACGTCATGGCTGAGTGGAGACACTCCTGTGCTACATTTCTGGGGCATTTCTAAGGAATAATGGGTAAGAATACGAGAGAAATGGCAACATAGGCTTTTAAATGTCCACAGGATTACACCGGTATGATAGTTATTTGTTCTTGGTGAAATATTTTCACCAGAAACCTCAATATTGATGTTGCGACCACATCGTCGGGTCGTCTATTGGTGGTTTCACATACTTATTTACACATTGCTGATTTGAGTAAGTAGCAGTAATGTGGAGATAATGACTAAATGCGTAAAGGGAAATAATAGAACAGCTGAAAACTGACGCTATCGAGTCTCATTTCATAATATCGATCGCCCTAGTTCATCATTTTTGGGCATTTGGTGAAAAGCGATAACAAAACGGCGATAACCTAATGTTAAGCATCAAGTAAAATGGAATTATTATGTGTCTTTGTACTGAAGTCACTTTAATCTGGGAAGAGGTTGAGCCGCTTCAAGGTTCCACTAGACCAGTGTGACCTCGAGAGGGGCCGAGTGGGGGGGGGGACTGTAATGAGACACATCAATTATTATGATAGTCGGAATAAACAAAGACATGAAACATCCACGATCTGTGTGCGAAGGACCTCTGCTGAGCATGTGATCCCGTGGGATCAACAGGGGATCATCCTATTACCTCGCACAAGGTGACATTCTTCTGAAGTTGGCTGAAAAAAAAGCCTTCATCCCGACTATGAACCTGTCAAACGGCCGTGAAAACACGACACAATGCTGCGTTGTGCGCCGCACAAACAGCAGCAGCTGATGGGTGAGAGCCATTCAGAGCAGGCCCTGGGAAAACTCTCAGCAACGATACAAGTGAAGCCGGATAACGAGCGGCGGGGCGCCCCGAGGCCTTGGAGTAAAGTCTCGTGACAAAGGAGCGCCGCGTGTCGAGACACGGCTTCCACCGCTGCACTCCCCACCGGCCTGACAATGGCAGGATGGATATAGGTGATGATGGACGGGGGAAGACAGTGGCAACGATGAGTCGTTTCTTTTTTAAAGAACACACACACACACACACACACACACACACACATCTCTGCATGCGCCGGCATGCACGGGCGGAGTGTGAGCGCAACGCGGACTCACCGTAAAACCGGATACACCAGCGGGGGAGGGTTACCACGCAGACGTCGAGATACAAGTGACTGTGGCTTTTATAGGGAGCAACGGAATCCGTCTGAACGGATAACTACAGGCAGGGTTCTTACACATTTTGACTGGTGAATTTCCAGGACTTTTCCAGGAATTTAAACCAAATTTCCACGACCAAACATGAACAATTTAGAAAATGTTGCGTACGCCGGCTTACATTTTGAGCGTCTTTCTTTAAAATTATATATTAATTATTTCAAACTCGGCGTAAATGAACATGTGATTATAGCAAATTTCCATGACTTTTCCAAAACTTTTATGATTTGAGGTTTTTCCATGACTTTTCCAGGCCTGGAAATGACCATTTTAAAATTCCATGACTTTTCCAGGTTTTCCCTGACACAGGTTCATACACGGGAACAATGGATTTCCAAGACTTTAAAATAAATTTCCATGACTAAACATTTTGTGAAATGTCAGTGTAAACATGAAAAAGTGAGAAAATGTCGTATTTAAACTAACAATGAGAATTCCAAAGCATAGAGTATGTAAACTTAAATGACTCAAATGAATGAGAGACAATAGTTTAGATTAAAAGAATAAACATTTATGTCTTTTCAGTTACGGTGCGTTCACTTGCAGCGTGGAAAATGTGCCCTGCGAGAGTGAAAGAGCGAGCGTACGCCGGCTTACTGTATTTAGAGTGTCTTTCTTTTATAAGCATATTAATTATTTAAAACTCAGTGTAAATGAATATATGGATATAAGAACATTTACATGACTTTTCCAAAATGTTGGGGAATTTTTATATTTTTTTAATAGACATTTTAATATTCAATATATTAATATGACTTCTCTAGGTTTTCCATGACCCTAATAATCCTAGATATAAGAAACAAGGGCCTGATCCTCTCTCTCTCTCTCTCTCTCTCTCTCTCTCACTGCACAAGTGCTTTAGTCGTCAACAACAACAACAACAACAACAACACTACTACACACCTGCAAAGCAGAAACCTATTGTGTAGAAGAAACAGCCCGGAGGCCTTGACACAACCACCTGCTCAGATTCACTCACCGTGGGGGCGAGGGAGGGGGAGGGGGAGGGGAGAGAGAGAGAGAGAGAGGGGGGTCAAATGAACACGATAAAGTATTTCTAGTTCAACGACGGTAAATAAAATAAAAAGCCCGGGGGGGGGGCGAGACAAATGCCACGCCATCACACGGCGCGCTCGGCGGCGGCGTTCCTTTTCCTCGCCGTCGATGCAATAACTCACAGGAAGAAAAGCCTGACGGGTGAATTCTGAATGCGTTGGGGAGCGCACGTGAGGCGTGTGTGCGTCAGAGTGGGGGGGGGGGGGGGGGGGGGGGATCGTAGGCTCCGGGCCCGAGGGAGGCGGATATAAACAGAATCCGTGTGTGTGTGTGTGTGTGTGTGTGTGTGTGGAGAAGCTAACAGCTGAGCACTGGTGTGTGGGAAAGAAGTGCACATGCAGAAGTACGTGCACTTTTATTGGCCGCCGCTGCCGGCCGACTGGTGCGTTCATAATAAACAGATAGCGTTGCATAATATGATTATGACCAGACAGACCCGGACATATTCATATGAGGCCGCTCTTGAAACTCTTAATCGGCATGAAGCCCCCCCCCCCCCCCCCCCCTCCCCCGACAAGTTCACAGCGTCAGTGACACACAGGGAACCGTCCTCTCCTCTGCATGGGAATTAACAAAAGACGGCCATTGTTATGGGTTTGTTGTGAGGAGAGGAGGAGAGAGGAGACAGGAGAGGAGAGAGGAGAGAGGAGAGAGGAGAGAGGAGAGGTCAGGGACTAGGGGGAGAAATCCATTTAAATGAAAGGGAGAAGAGAGGCGTCAGCATTAGCGGTTAATCCACCGAGTGAGCTTTCTCTCTGCCCGCGGCCTCCGGTAGTCATCCTAACAGGAAGGCTGCAACACACACACACACACATACACACACACACACTGCACTCCCAAACAACCGAGCCGGTACATGACACGAGATCCTCAAATCGTGGAGCCCGGCAAACAAACTGCCCTCGCCACACACACACACACACACACACACACACACACACACACACACACACACACACACACACACACACACACACACACACACACACACACACACACACACACACACACACACACTTCCTGTGTTATGAGTCCACGGGGGGAAGGGGTGGGAGGGGGCACGACATAAAAGTGCACACACAAAAGGGAGCATCTCTCTTCCCCCCATTTGACTCTCTCCCACCATCTCTCTCTCTCTCACTCTCTTTCTTTCTTTCTCTCTCTCTCTCTCCCTCTCCCTCGCTCTCTCCCTCACCCACGCACGTTTCTCTATTTAGCTCACACTTAAAAAGGCGGCCTAAAGATAGAAGCAAAAGGAGATGAACAACAGCCGAGTGGAGTGTCATGGCAACACCGTGCGGCGGCTCACAAACACCATTCAGACCAGCGGGAGGGAGAGAGAGAGGGAATCGTCCTCACCGACGCCCGGCGGCGCCGGCTCGGCCTTCGGGTCACGACTTCTCGACGCACGGACGCGCCGAGGAGGAAAGGCCCGAGCCGTGGGGTGGACAGCGCCTCTCAGGGAAGTGGACTCCTACTACGAATGCTGTGGTTGAATCCTGGCTGCTCCACACCCCCGTTGACCGATGGGACCAGGAGCTTTTTTAATGACTTTAAACCAAATTTCCATGAGCAAAAATGTTGGGAAATCTCGGCGCATACATGATAGCGGATTACCGGAAACTGAAAACGCACCTTTTCCGACTATATCTGGATTAAAACACAGATTAGCACTTCAGTCACTCTTAAATATCTTATTGTGGTACTTTTGTAGTTTGACTATGATGAGGAAATGTTTTTTTCTGTATTGTTGCTGTTCTTAGTTTGTACTCTATGTTGATGCACTTATTGTAAGTCTCTTTGGATAAAAGCGTCTGCTAAATGACACGTAATGTAATGTAATGTAAAATCCCCCAGCTACTGTTGCTACGGCCACCAAACTTTTCAGTTACCCAGTTCACTCGCAGCACGGGAAAAAAAAAACAACGTGCGAAAGAGCGTACGCCGGCTGATATTTCGAGCGTCTTTTCAAAGCATATTCATTAATTAAAACTTAGCGTAATTGAACATATGAAGATTACACATTTTCGTGACTTTTCCAATATTTTGGGATTTCTTTTTTCTTCCCACGACTTTTACAGGCCTGGGAATAAACCAATCTAAAAAAACTCCATGACTTTTCCAGGTTTTCCATGACCCTACGAACCCTGCCGCGTCAATAGTTTGATTTGCATCACGGGGGGGGGGGGGGGGGGGGGGGGGGGCACAGCTCAAGAAACATTATGCCTGATGCCCCTTTTCCTCAGTAAAAGAAAACAAATGACAGTCACTGGAGCAGAGATTCAATTTAGAAACGATGGAACGACGATGAGGATAGTCTCCTGCGTTCTCTCTGCAGCGGTTCTGCGGTTCTTTAGGTTCTGTCGGTTGGACACAGTCCCAGAAATGTTCAGCGCCCCGTCAGGAGGCTTCACAGGAACTCCGTATCTCCCTCCGGTAGAATCTCCCCCGGCGATTCTCAAAACGCCTGCTAGTTTGACTCCGACGTTGCATTTTAACACGACTGATAAAGATGTGTTAACACTTTCTTTCTTTTTTAAACACCTTTTTTCCAGATTCCAGGGCATCAGGAATACGAAGAGGACGTCACGTCATTACTCTCTGTGCATCGGTGGCCTATTCCAGATGACTAATGGCCCGAGAGTCCGGGATGACATTAATCCTCGCGGGCCACCGTCTTCACGGATCACTTCCCTAATTCATCAGATGAAACATTGACCAACGCTCTGTCATCTTCATATTATCAGCCTCAGCGAGAGGTTATTTGTCACGCTCCTGCCCTGTGGTACGCCCGGTCATCTCACTTATACCTGCTAATATATACGTGACAGGTGGACTGACGACGTGTGTGGTCGACACGCGGCTCATAAACATGTTGACCGATGGATTCACAGGACTTTTCCTGGGCTTTAAAACAAATTTCCATGACCAGAAATGTGGGGAAATCTCGATGTATACGAGTATAACTTAAACGAGGGACAATAGTTTGATTAAAAGAATAAATATTTATTTAAATGTTTATTGTTTTAATGAAACAGCGTGAATGAAAATATGAATATAGCACATTTCCATGACTTTTCCAACACTTTTGGGATTAGATATTTTTTTCTGGACTTTTCCAGGCAATATCTCCTGGAAATAACAATTGTTCCTGTTTTTCCAAGACCGTACGAACCATGTTCATAGCACGTCAATAGTGGTCATAGTGTGGTTCATAATCTGTATTATTGGTCAATCAATCTCTATGAAGCCCTTAAAAGCAGAATGAAGCGTAAATGCATGTGTGTGTGTGTGTGTGTGTGTGTGTGTGTGTTGCACTCACCACGTTGACCTGCAGTGGTTCTGATCCGGGTCTCAGCATCCTCCTCCTCCTGCAGCTCCCGGAGCCTCCAGAGCTCCGCAGGCGCACCGACGATGACGAGTGGCCGTCGTCCGCTGGGGGGGGGGCAAACAACGCGATCAACTTCACAATAAAAACACACGCCAAAAAAACGTACAATCTGCACATTAACGGGAAGCGAAGAAGTTACCCGACTGAGGGAGGAGCAGCGCCATGGCGGCGAGGGCGCTGGGGGGCAGCGGCAGGGAGCGGCACCGCAGGAGAGCCGCCCTGAGCGGGGGCTCTGACGGCGACACGCCCGGGGGGCGGGACAGGGCCTAGAGGGCACTGGGTGGTTAGGGCATCCTCCTACTTCCCATATGTGACTTTGGTACACCCCCACAAGGTCGAATGAACACATCAAACTGATCTTCACTTTGCATTTCTTTGTCCTTACTGCCCCCCACCTCTCCCCTCCTTTTTTCTTTTGGGGGGGGTCGCAGTGAATTAAAAAGTATTTCACATCCAGGAAGTCTATTCTGGGGCGTGTGCATGCCCTGCAGCAACCCGCGGGGGGCCATACATCACGCCGATGAAACGACTCTTAAGAGTTAGGGCCAATGAGAGGTAGAGCTTATGGGAGCGATGAGGCAGAAAATTGGTGACGGGAAGAGAGACTGAGTAAGAGAGAGAGAGAAAGAAAGAATGTGAGAGAGAGAGAGAGAGAGAGGGAAAAGCAGCATGCAGAAATACTGGCCTCTATAAAAGGGGCGGAGCATGCATGAGTGGTGTGTCTACACACTGGGTTAGTACTGGGCTGCCATGTAAAGTCTTAGTGTGCGTTTGATTTATTTATTCCTTTTTTTGTATTTTTTGTTTTTCCACGACCAAAAATGTAGTGAAATCTGTGTGTAAATAACCTTAAATGACTAATGACTGATTAAAAGAATATATATGTAAATAAATGTTTATTCTTTTAATCAAACTGTGTAAATGAATATATCACATTTATATGACTTTTCTAAAACTTTTGGGATTACATTTCTTTTCCCAGGCCTGAAAATAACAATTTAAAAAAAAATCCATGACTTTTCCAGGTTTTCCATGACCGTACGAACCCTGTGTGTATTTAAATATTCAAACACGGTGTATTCGTCCTTTTCTAAAGTCACCGTTTGTGTATTTACATTCCAGTGAAATCACACGCGAGTGCCTCGGCCGTCTTACTCTGCGGTGCAGCTGCGTCTCCCTAGTAACACCGGTCTCTGCGACAGAGCGGGGCCGCCGGCGGCGAGCAGCCGTCCGTCTCTGCCCCGGGGACCGTTGCATGCTGGGAGACGGCCTGCGTCTCCGGCGGCACGGCGAGCCCGCCTCCTCGCGGTGGCGGCTGCAGAGATCTGGGTCTGGCTCCGGTGCAGCCGAGGCCGGGCGAGGGCGAGGGCGAGGGCGAGGGCGCGGGCGCTTGTGAGGCACAGAGCTCTCCTCTGTGCTGGAGTCGGGCCCGGCGGGCCGCGGCTGTCTCACGCCGCCGCCTGTCTGGCCGGCAATCTGCTCACACAGCTGCGATTGGCACAGACACTCAAGCAATTTGGACCCGGATAAAAAAGGTGCAAGACGGCATTTCTTGTGCTGGAAATTGGGAGGAAGTTCTCCGCGGATGCAGTCAGATATACTTCAATTGAGTGATGCAGGTGTGTCTACACACAGATGTACCAAATGTGTGTGTGAGTGTGTGTGTGTAGGTACATATGTAGACGTCGGGCTAGGCGAAATGAGGCGACATCTTTGTGTCTATTTATTTATTGGGTGCACCAGTGGGAGGGGCGGGGTTTGGTTTATGTTTGTATATGCCTACAAAAAGATGAAAAATTATGGAAATATCAGTTAAAGTGCATGATTACTGCGTTATGCACCTGTCAATATTTCCAAAGATAGAAATCAATATATATACTTCAATTGTATTTGTTCATATCAAAAGATTCTACGAGCCGTGAGCTCACGTTCGGAATTTTTACGCAAGAAAAGCTCCTGAATGTCATTCAGAGAAGACACTAAACAACAATAACCAGGTGAGTCTAATATGTAAACGCTTCCGTTCTCCTCGACCATCGGAGGACCGCACATTAACGCCACTTCCCGAAAACACAGATAACCACGAGCCGCTGCAGCGATAATGAAGCCTCTAGGAAAGTGTGGCGAGGACTGAGACGTCACGTCTCACGTTGTCATCGGGAGAACGCGTCCTGACTCGTGTGGTGTGACTAGGAGGGAGAGGTGGAAGAAAGAGAGAGAGAGAGAGAGAAGGGGATATGGAAGGAGGAAGAGGGAGAAAGAGGGAGAGAGAGGAAGAGAGAGATAGGGAGCGAGAAGGAGAGAGGAGAGAGAGAATGAGAGGGAGTGAGACGGGGGAGAGAGGGAAAGAGAGAGAGAGAGAGAAGGGGATATGGAAGGAGGGAGAGGGAGAAAGAGGGAGAGAGAGGAAGAGAGAGATAGGGAGCGAGCAGGAGAGAGGGAGAGAGAGAGGGGGGAGAGAAAGGGAGTCAGACGGGGGAGAGAGGAAAGGGATAGGAAAAGAGAGAGAAGGGGATATGGAAGGAGGGAGAGGAAGAAAGAGGGAGAGAGAGGAAGAGAGATAGGGAGCGAGAAGGAGAGAGGGAGAGAGGGGGGAGAAAGGAGTCAGACGGGGGAGAGAGGGAAAGGGATAGGAAAAGAGAGAGAGAAGGGGATATGGAAGGAGGGAGAGGAAGAAAGAGGGAGAGAGAGGAAGAGAGAAAGAGAGAGATAGGGAGCGTGAAGGAGAGAGGGAGAGAGAGAGGGGGGAGAGAAAGGGAGTCAGACGGGGGGGAGAGAAGGAAAGGGATAGGAAAAGAGAGAGAGAGAGAAGGGGATATGGAAGGAGGGAGAGGAAGAAAGAGGGAGAGAGAGGAAGAGAGAAGGAGAGAGATAGAGGGAGTAAGGGGGGGGTGACTAACGCCTCCAGTGGAGAGAGGCGTCTCGGGGCTCTCGGGTTACCGCGGGCGCTTCAGACGGCTTTGTGGGAGTCGGTGTTTTCCTGAGCGAGCGCGTCGCCGTTTGTTTCCTCCTCTCTCCGACAGATGGGGCAGGAGGCCGACTTGCCGAGCGCCCGGCGCCCGTTGGTTTCCTCGCAGGCTGGCGTCGTCTCCACTGTTGTGTTGTTGTCCCTGACAGCTAATGAAACCACACCTAGGAGCTTCTGTCGCGATGGAAAATGAGTAACAGGTCTGGCCGGGTGCTATTTACAGTCGAGTGAGTCGGTGATGATTTTTAAGAAGCAAGAGAATGACCGCGGTTAAAAAAAATAACAAAATAAACGGTTACATAAATGGCACTTTGAGCATTTATGCGGTGATTATGTGGTTATCATGCTTTCGGCAATGTTAATGATGTGGAGAAGAAAAAAGAGCCTGCAATGGAATGTGGTTAAGGCCTGAATTTGAGACAAAAATGCTGTCGGGCAACTTCACGAACAGACGCATTTATTAAAATTCTGCGGTGAATTAGCATATAGCTCACTTTGCATTTAAAGTCACGTACCTTGAATATTTCCTCCGTGGAATCGGACGCGGGGACGCGGTCGGGCGCGCTCTCTTTATCGCCCCGCTGCGATTGGACGCTCGCTTCCTGCGTCTGCCGGGTGAACGTTGCAGCGTCCCTGGAATCCCGCTCATTTCCTGTCTGCCCAGCGACCATTTCCTCTTCACAGAGACGTTCGACCTCTGCATCTTTTTGCGTCTCCGACCTTGGGGTGTGATTCTGGACCGCGGCCGTGGACCTGTGGTTTGAGTCTCCGTCTCCCTCCGAACTCTGAAGGCCGTTGACAGCTGGAGCTCCGGGGCACGCCCTGAAGGCCTTCAGCACCACCTTCGGGGATGCTCCACCTGGTGACGGGGCCTCTGGGGGACGTGAGGATTTGGCGGCCGCGGGCGATTTCGGAAGTCCCTCGCTGCGGAGCGTCAGGGACACGCTGCGGACGCCGTCCGCCGGCGGCTGCGGAGGCGCCGCCGCCGTCGTCCTCTCCCCCTCCGGAGGGGAGAAGGAGTGCGTCGTCGTCCGCCACTTTCTCGCCGTGTCCGCCACGCTGGTGAAAAACTTGAACAGGCCGCCGAAGTGGCCCTTGGGGTCGGCGTGTTTCGGGGGCGGCGGCTGGAAGTCCCTGACGCTCCCGAAGTCGACGGAGCCGTAGTCCGAGTCCATGGTCTTGTCCAAGGAGGGAAGCTCGGAGTCGAAGCTCCTCTCCGAGTAGACGGGGTTGGCCTTCCCCAAAATGGAAATCCTCCTCAGGTAACTCCACACGTCTTTGTGCCTCCGCCCTCGCCCGTGCTGGGCGCCGCCGGGCTTCCTTTGGCGCTCGGCTCGTTGCAGCAGGCGGACGTTTTGCCGCAGTTGTTCGAATTCGCCTGGCTTCTTTTCGTGTAGCAAACTCTTTCGGACAGCTTACAACCGTTCGGGGTCACGACCTCCCCCGCCGCCGCCCCCGCCGCCGCCGCCGCGGGCTGGCGGCCGTCCAGAGTAGCCGAGAGGTCGATGTCCTCGAACGAGCAGTCGAATTCCGCCGTGTGGCCGGCGTACGAGTGCCTCTTGGCGCGGTGTCGGAGCGCGCTCCTGCCCGACTGCTGCGGGGTGCCGAAGTCCCGGCAGAACGAGTCCTCGTCCGTCAGGGAGCTGCCGAACTTGGCGGCCGTGGACAACTTCTCCGTCCTCCCTCGAAACACGGAGGGGGATTTGAGCTTCTTGAAGGAGCGGACTTTGTCGGCGAACGACAGCTTGGGGACGGAGGCCTCCCCGGGCAGGATCATGGAGTGGGGTCGGCGCTCCAGCTCCGAACCGGCTCTCTTTCGGTTCAGGATCCTCCAGATGCCCCCCGTGGCGAGGCGCGGCCTCCGGTTGACCTCCTGTCTCTCCACGACGTGGGTCTGAGAAGAGGCGGCCGGGGTCTCGCCATGCCCCTCTGCAGGCTCCGGCCCGGTCTCTTGAATATAAACACTGCTGGTCTCATTCTCCACATCCAGAGACACATTAAACACTCGGTTGACAAACCCATTAGGGTTGCTGCTGGCGGGGGCAGGGTTGTCTGGCTGCTCCATCCTCTCTCATTCTACAGTGTCAGCTCTCGGCTCCAGTGGACATCATGTCTCGGGGCTCTCGAACAACTGGAGGAACACAAATATTTCATATTTTAGAGTTTGGCATTAAACACACAAGCTTATGTTGTTCAAATCATGCTCAATCTGTCTGAAAATATATCCCATAAAATATTAAATATTAACATTATATTGAATAATCCAAGTGTCTCCCCTCCCCACCCCGCTTGGTACATAAAATCCAAAGTATTTATTTGAAACAGTCCTATGAAGGTAGATTTACTGTATTACACAATAAAAAACAGCAAATTCCTTATTTTGAGAGCAAATATTTTTAATTACTGAAACAAATGTCTGTAAAACTAACAATTAATGTACTTACAAACGAGAAATGTGCTCGTTGTTTGCGTAATAAAGACACAAACCTACCTTCTTACGGTCCCCCACCCCTGCCTACATTTAACCAGGAGGCTGTGTTGTCATGGAAACCGTCACTACAGAGATGCTTGGTTATTTCAGACCCCCCCCCCCACACACACACACACACACCCCACACACCCCACACACCCCTCCAGCTGTGACGTCACCCCAGATAAACTCCTTCTCCGAGGAGGAAGATGCTCGGCAAGTGCCACACTCCAACTAACGTTACCACATAATTACCCTCGTTTTTCATAATCCCTTTTAATGTATGGACGCCGCTCGTGTAATTGGGGCCTCCGGCTCACGTCTTTTGTTGCTAACATGAGATCATCCACAAAGATGTGTTCCGTGTGCCCAGAAAGTCACAATTTAATTAATGAATAAAGAGCGATAAGCTTTCTATGAGTGTTAACGACTGAAAAAGAAAGAAAGCAACGTGACGCACTCATTACACTAATGGAAAACATTTAAAAAAGACAAACATGCTAGCTAAAGTACTTTTTAGGCGTTTGAATCAGAAACGTGACGTCACCGTCACTATCGGGTTATTCGGATAACTTTTTAATACGATGGTGTACATCCGCTAAATGGCATAAACGACAGCACCTTGTGGCTTAAAACTTACGGTGATCAGCAGTTAACCGACTTAACGACTCCGCTTCACATTTACGGCAACGAACAGTTAACCGACTAAACGTCTCGCGTTTTCTTCTCAAATTGACGGTTTGATATCAGACCTTAACGTGACAGGTTCACGTCATGTTCGTTTTTTCTGCTACTTAAAACTTGTCCTTTTTTCCCTTCTTTAGTTTTTTACACATGGCGTCGGTTAAATTGGCATTTCCACCAGCAACAGGTTGCCGGATGAATTTGAGTGTTTCCTGAAATAAAAAACGTCAAATACTGTCGCGCTTTATCCCCCGTTAACGTCAGTGAACTGTTACCCGGGAAGGAAAACGTCCGCGCGCGCACGAGCGAACGTTACACTTATCAAATAACTCTAAAAAGTATATTTGTGAAGAAAAAATAAATGAATAAATGAAAACACCCACCCGTATTCGCGGTCACCACTTCCACATTCAGGCGTGAAAGCTGGTAACTTACCCCCGCCGGAGGAACGAGCACTTTTTCCCCTCCGCCAGTTTAAATGGGCATTGCCCCGTCGTCGCTGTCCGTAAACGCACCACGCCGGCTCCAGCTCCCGGGATTAACAGCTCACGTCCGGCTTGGAGTGGCGCTGCGGACCGCGCGGCTCCTCCTGGGCTGTCATGGGTTTGGCGTTCGCCTCGAAAGAAAAAAACTCCGCCAGCTATCACCAAACTGAGAGAAACTCCCCGAGTGAGCGACGGACCGGTGAACTCTTGCCCCCGTAAGCTCCCGCAGACGCCGACAATGTGATAAAGCGCTCACACACACACACACGCACGCGCACTCATACATACACACGCACACACACACACACGAAGCTACACGCTGACACTTAAAAGTGTGTCTATTCATTAGCAAGTTTAGAGCTAATTTGTTTTAATATGATTATACTAGCCATATAACTGACATTATTATATATTGTGATGTTTACTGCAGCTTTTAGTTCTATATTTATATCCTCAAGTTCATAAATCTGAAACTATCTGCCAGAGCTTTTATAGCGTATTTAGGATGTATACTTAAGAGCGTTTTTCTTCTTCTTTATCTTCCAGTTTGATGAATTAATAAGGAAGTGCTTATCATCTTTAAAGGCCCATTGGTGAAAAACAAGTGATTGACTGAACTCTGGTCTCACGAGCTGATCCTCCTTTGGGGATTTGCGTTGAATGTGAAAAATCCTTCTATTGAAAAAGGGCACAATGGGGGAGAGGGAGCTCAGGGTGGTGGTGCTGGTGGTGGTGTGATGGGGGGGGGGGGGTGTCATGGTGGTGGAGGGGAAACCGAAGGAATTTACAAAAAACTAAACAGCTCCATAGCCGTGAAAGAGGAGATGGTGGACGAGAGGGGGCCTAAATTTAAACGTTTCCTCTCGGTCCTGTTTTGGGCCCATTGTCATTGGCGATGGCGTTCTCTCCCCTTCTGCACAGGAAGGAGTGGATCTGACATCAACGCTCTCCGGACTGACAATGCCAGGAAGTCTGTCTGACTACATGTAAATATCCCTCCGTGTCCACGCTTCCCCTTCTCCTCTCCCGGGTACTCCAGGCTGCAGCAGCGGCAGCAGCAGTCGTAGTTTGGAGAGCCGCGGTGGCAGCGTGGTGATTTACACGCCGAACGCTTCCCCCCGTAACTCACCCGCTGCCGTCGCTGTGAATCACCGCCGCCTCCTCTTCAGACGACCTCTGGAGCGGCGGCCGCAGCACACGGCCTCCTTGTGTAGACCTAATGCACGCGGAACCACGAAGGGGCCGTCTGGAACCGAAAATGGTTCTTTAGAGGGACGCCATAGAAGAACCATTTCTGCTTCCACAAAGAACCTTTCGAACCGGGGTTCTTTAAAGAACCATTTCCTTAAAGAGTACCTCAAAGAACCTATAAAAATGGTTCTTTAAGGCATCATTTCTGGTTCCACAAAGAACCTTTCAAACCTGGGTTCTCTAAAGAACCATTTCCTTAATTAGTTATTCTAATAACCTATAAAGGTGCCTCAAAGAACCTTAAAAAATGCTTCTTGAAGGCACCATTTGGTTCCATAAAGAACTTTTTAAACCAGGGTTCTTTAAAGAACCATGCATGTCCTTAAAGAGTTCTTCAAAGAACCTATCACAGTGCCTCAAACAAAAAAAGGTTCTTCAGTATAGGTGACGGTTCTTCGTAGAACTGTTCATATATATATATATATATATATATATATATATATATATATATATATATATATATATATATATTTGTCTTTGTGTTTTGCCATTTCTCCTTCACACTGTCCTTTTCTGTCATCGTTTTGTGTTCAGCCTCGCTGTCCGTCTTCCTCCTTCACTTCTTCCCACCCTCCCTCCCTCCCTCCTCCCTCCCTCCCTCCCGGCCCCCTTACTCACTCACTTCCTCAGGACCCCCGAGCCGTCCTTCCTGTTGTCCCCTCTACCGCCCGTTCTCAAAAGACATCCTGCACGGCTCAGACCGGCCGAGTGTCTCAGCTCAGACTCTGAGGCTGATCCCGACTAACTCCCCTCCCCAGCTTTGGGAAATAAATCCACTAAAAACAGAATTTTTTTGTTTGAGTGACAGAGCATGAGAGGGGGGGAGGAGGGAGGGGGAGGCAAAAGAGAGAGCGATGAGTGGAGGGAGACAGATCAGAGATTTATGGACTCCCTACCGGCCGGGCCCTTGTCTGAGATGATAAGTTCAGTTGACGCTCGGCGGGCTGTGCACATACGCCGAGTTTACTTTGTCGCCTATTTATCGCGAGTGTTGAGCACTAAAGAACGGAGCTCTTTGAAATGATGTCACCGGGCAGAACAATCGGCCTCTTCCTCCTCTTCCTGTGACGCGGTGCCCACCGGTGGCTTTCGGTGGAGATTACTGGAGACAAACACTCGCTGAGTTTAGGCCCAGGCTGTAATTATTTCACCAGTCTTTGTCTAAAGCTGTGGAGTGAAAACAGGCTGAGAGAGAGAGGGAGAGAGTGAGAGAGAGAGAGGCAGATGTATTGTGATATCAAATGAAAAAGGCTTATTAAAAAGCCTGGGAACTGGCTTCAGGAGGTGTAACCATGCAGGGTTCGTACGGTCATGGAAAACCTGGAAAATTCATGGAATCTTTTTAATGGTTTATTTCCAGGAAATGGGTTTTATTCATTTGTTCATTTACGCTGAGTTTTAAATAATTCAAATGCTTTTAGAAGAATGACGCTTCTAAATACAAGCCGGCATACACACAGACAAATGGAGGTGACACCTGGAACCGAAAACAGTTCTTCTGAGTGATGCCATCAAAGAACCGTTTCTGGTTCTACAAAGAACCTTTCAAATCAGGGATCTTTAAAGAACCATTTTTTAGAGAACCTATAATGGTGCCTCAAATAACCTTCAAAAATGGTTCTTTAAGGCACCATTTCTGGTTCCACAAAGAACCTTTAAACCATTTCCTTAAATAGTTCTTCAAAGAACCTATAATGGTGCCTCAAATGAAAGAATGGTTCTTCAGTGTGTGATGGTTCTTTGTATACCAACAAAGCCTTTAAAAGAACCATTATAGTTCTGTGCGTAGGCTGTTTCATACTCGCACATTTTCCACGCTGCAAGTGAACGCACCTTAACTGAAAATACATAAATGTTTATTCTTTTAATCCAATCTCATTTGAGTCATTTAAAGTTATATACTCTATACTTTGGAATGTCATTGTGAGTTTAAATACAACGTTTTCTCACTTTATTCATGTTTACACCGAGATTAAAAAAAAATGTTTGGTCATGGTCAATTTGGTTTAAAGTCCTTGAAACCCATTGGTCAAAATGTGTGTGTGTGTGTGTGTGTGTGTGTGTGTGTGTGTGTGTGTGTGTGTGTGTGTGTGTGTGTGTGTGTGTGTGTGTGTGTGTGTGTGTGTGTGGTCACATTTAGTTCCCAGTGCAGGTGTTTTGGGGACGATCCGAGATGAGGACAGATACATATTAGTGTGACACCTTTTATTTTGGCGGGGTGAAGTGAAGCTCTGCCCACCTCTGGTACGCCCAGGTTTAGTGGTTGAAGAGTTTGAGTT
Organism: Liparis tanakae; assembly: GCA_036178185.1. Classification (NCBI taxonomy): domain Eukaryota; kingdom Metazoa; phylum Chordata; class Actinopteri; order Perciformes; family Liparidae; genus Liparis; species Liparis tanakae. The sequence goes on along the minus strand of CM070095.1, from coordinate 22,775,549 downwards.
ACACTGACATTCCTGACATTCCCTCTGCTCTGACCTGCATACTTCCCTGGCCTGGCTGCCCATGGCAAGATCCCTGAAACACACACACACACACACACACACACACACACACACACACACACACACATACATTTGAGACCCCCTTTCCCTTCACAGACACTTTGATCTTTATTGCAATCAGTTTGGGATAATCAATCAGTTTTGTGGGGCGCTTACACACACACACACACACACACACACACACACACACACACACACTCACACGTACACACACGGAAGCATCTCACATGGCACACACATGGAAGGCCGGAATGTTAACGTGCGTGAAGGGCGCTCTGTGGTCGGCGATGGGAAGGAGCCGCGAAAACGACTCGTTCCTCGGAACGCCATCTGAGAGGGTAAAGAGAGGGGAAGACTGAGAGAGACAGACAGGGGGAGTGTGTGTGTGTGTCTCTCTCTCTCTCTCTCTCTCTCTCTGTGTGTGTCTTTCAGTTGGGGAACTTTCAGGCCATTATCAGGATGGATCTGAAAACAGGAAGGCGGGTTCCATTAAACAAGGCGAGCGGAAGACGACCCCGGTTCTACTTCCTGTTTTAGAACCGGGGAGGAAAACCGCAGATCTTTAAGGAATTCAAATCAGAATCGACATTCCGGAAAGGACCAAATCCTGAGCCTTCGTGTGCTACTATCTGCCTCTTCTTTTTCTTCTTTCTCTAACCTTTTTTAAAATAATTTCATCCAAACGCTGCCGTCAGACGTGAGACGGCCCGATGTTTATCTCCTTCTTGTTTATGCGTCTTCCTTTTTTGGGCCGAGCTCGGACTTCTGGCTGTTTGTGGGTCAGCGGCGTGCGGCGAGAGCCAAGCAGCCACCCGGCATTCCAAACGCCATTTCCTGCTCATCTTCCACTTCTTTTGGGAAAGCAATGTTTCTCTCTTTTTAGGGGGGGGGGGGGGGGACCCGGGGGAAACACCCTTTCCTTTGCTGCCTTGTGATCTCCACCGGGATGAAGAGAAGAGCCCACGGGAAAAAAAATCAGAGGCGAGAGAGCAAACTGGATTGATAGTAAACTGGCATTCCTCTTTACGCTGACTCGTTTTAATTTGTTCCCCCTTATCTCCTTTGACCTCTGACCTCTGACCTCCCGTCCTCGTCTCTGCTCAGTGTCCTCTGCCTCCCCCCCCCCCGGTTCGGTCGTGGACACCGCGGCCCGGTTTTTGAATGGAGGTAATATAATGGGGTACATGGTGAGGCCTCCACCCCCCCCCCCCTCTTCCCTTCATCCCTCCCCACCTCCACCCGCCCACCCTCCTTTACTACGTCCTAGTTCGAGGGGGAGAATAATGCACGGAGAGCTTCCACTTCCTGCTCCTGCACATCCTGTGTTATCGGCGAGAGAGAAGCAGCGGCGTCTCCTCAAGTCCCTCGTATCCCAACGCGACGTGACCATAAACATCCTCTGTAGCTCTATACGTTGGATACGGGTTGAACCATGGACAGAAGTTTAGTGCCTGTGGAAATGTATTTATTTTGTCCTCCATTCCTTTTGTCTCTCTCTCTTCCTCCTTTTTTTGAGGGCGGTCTGTTTTTCAAATTTTTCTGCCTGGACTAGTGTGTGTTATGTACGTGGTTCGTTTCATGACATGAATAAAACCAAACCCCTCCCTTCCATCTCAACAACCCATCTCACGCCCATTGCAACACACACACACACACACGCACACACACACACACACACACACACACACACACACACACACACACACACACACACACACACACACACACACACACACACACACACACTGCACTCCCAAACAACCGAGCTGGTACATGACACAAGATCCTCAAATCGTGGATCCCGGCATTTGAGGCAAACAAACTGCCCTCGCCATTCACACACACACACACACACACACACACACACACACACACACACACAAACTTATATCATCTCTGTCAGGGTGATGTAACTTCAGGCAAAAGGTTGTTAAATATACAAAAGCTGAGATACACTTGAGTGGAGAGAGACATCTAGAGGAGCCGTCTGAAACTGTTTTGCTTATTTTACTTATCGGCAGGTTGCAAATGTTTATTTTTTATTTATTTATTTTTTACATTTCATATGGGACGCGTGCCTATAAATACAAAATGCACACAGTTCACAGGAGTAAGCTGTAACCTGCAGCCTCTCTAATATTAGTTAACGCTTCAAAGTTGAGGAGAGCTCCTGCACCAACCTGCAGTGACACGCTTCTGCCACACGATGGCACTGTGGCTCTTTCACGGGACAAGCTCCTGCACAGTTTCTTTTTTTCTTTTTTGCCACTGGGAGCTGTGGATTATGAGACAATCCTTTAATATAAAACAAAATCAGATCTGGCGTACATTTTGAGAATATTGTCTATTTCAGGAGTAATATACAAAATCCAGGTTTCCGTGGGGCTCTGCCTGACAGAGTGAAACCGGAGGAGTTGATCTAAAAGTGATGAAATGAAATTGACCGGATTTGCAATGAGGATTTTAAATTAACTAGCAGACTCCTGGAGGTGTAGGCGCTCCCTCATTGAATTAGCGGTTGCCATTAGATCGGCTCAATAAGAAACTGCGACCCCCAAAACCGGAAAAAGAGCCGTGATTGGGCTCTGCAGTGGTCTGAATGGAGGCGGCGTTAATGACACCGGCGCCGCGAGGCCTCGGGCTCCTCTCTCTGTAATGAAGGTGTAGTTACATGTGCAGTAACTCCATTGGAATTCAGCCTTTAGCCGCGTGTCAATCAATGGGCCGCGGTCACGCCACTGCAGCTGTGACCGCAGATACACTTTTTTTGGGGGGGGGAGGAAAAATGTGCCTCGGGCTAAAAAGTAATTTGGTGTGAAAGTAAAGAATTAGACCTTGGAGATGTGGCTAGCATTAAAGTTAGATGTGATTAAAGCCACTGGCATCGATTGGATCTCGGCTACGAGGAACCGGCGGCCGCGGGAGGTTCTGCAGAATAGAGCCGAATCACTCGGTATTCTATTTCATGATTTGTTCACCGTAAACCCCGAGAGATGATTTCATTTGCTTTCACACGTTGGGAGAGAGGCTCAGCTAAAGGAGGAGAAGGAGGAGCATGAGGAGGAGGAAGAGGAGAAGAAGAAGAAAGTGAAGGTGAAGGAGGAGGATAAGAAGGAGGAGGAGGAGAAGAAGAAGAAGAAGAAGGAAGAGAAGAAAAATGAGAAGAAACAGAAGGAGGAGAAGAAGGAGGAGGAGAGGAAGAAGGATGAGAAGAAAAAGGAGGAGAATAATGAGGAGGAGAAGCCCAAGGTGGAGGAGGAGGATAATAAGGAAGAGAAGAAAAACATGTAGGAGGAGGGAAAGAAAAAAGAGGAGGAGGAGAATAAGAAGAAGAAAAAAGAGGAGAAGAATGAGGAGGAGGAGGAGGAGGGGGAGAAGAAGAAGAAGGAGAAGAAGAAAAAAAAGGAGTAGGGGAAGAAGGAGAATGGGGAGGAGAAGAAGAAGAAAAAGGAGGAGGAGATGGAAAAGAAGAATTAGTGGAGAGAAGAAGAAGAAGAAGAAGAAGAAGAAGAAGAAGAAGAAGAAGAAGAAGAAGAAGAAGAAGAAGGCCTGACGCTCGCTCTGAGTCGCGTCTTGGATTAAACATGAAGGCTCTGTGTAGTGAAAGTGTCCTTGTGTCTCTTTGTCTCTCTGTCTCTCTGTCTCTCTGTCTCTTTGTCTCTTTGTCTCTTTCTTTGAAGCTCCTCCTCCTTTCCATCCGGAGGAGAGGCTCTTCACCCAGCCCGTCAGGACGAGGATGACATCAGACGTTGTGTATCCGTGTTCGTCCCACTTACCTGCAGGCCGCGCATTCATTTATTCACGCGTACTTATTGAGAGTGCGGGAGAGGAAGTATACGGAAAAGGAAAAAGAGGTATTCCGGTTATTAGGGGGGGGGGGGAACTGTTGAGGAGGTGAGAGCCCAGCACTCCAAGCTGAAGCCACTTTCCGCTTTCATGTTAGCAGCTGTCCAGGCCCAAAATGGCCAATTACCATCATTTCTCTGCTGGTGGTGGTAATGCTAGTGAGATAGAGTCAGAGAGAGAGAGGGGGGGGGGAGAGAGAGAGAGAGATGAGGAGAAGATGAGGTAGAGGCAGCAGAGATAAGCCAGAAAGAAAAACACATATTTCCACAGCATGGAAATCAGACAACATCCAGCGTGACAGAAGGTGAATCCATCCTCTGCACAGGAAAGAGATTCAATTAGACGGGTCCTTCTGCTGCGTGGATACACACACAGATTGTTTTTATGGAAATAACAATTGTAAATTGCAATGTCCCCGGATCTTTTCCACGTTGATTATGCGGCGTGAATAAGCAGAGGGATACACACGCCTATAAATACATATGGAAGTAAGAAAGATGGATTAAAAAGAAGAAAAGTAAGGAAGAGGAAACAACCGCGTGGTTTCTCTGCATATTCTATTATTATTATTATTATTATTATGATGAAGAGTTTTCCCCAGAGTTTCCTCCACTGATCGCTGTCTCAGTTTCTCAGTTTGATCTCCGCAGGGAGATAAATGCAGTTAGAGCTTATAAGATGTACAAGATATAGCACCCGTTGTTTCTGATGGGAAACAACACGATGTTTACTGAGAAACAGCGAGATGTTTTCACCACAGTCTAAAAATATAGAAGCAAACCAAAAGTCCGGCACCGCCAGGTAAATATCAGTGGATTGGAAGTCATTTATATGTACAGGGTTTGTACCGTCATGGGAAACCTGGAAAAGTGATGGATTTAAAAAATGGTTATTTCCAGGCCTGGAAAAGTTATTGAAAAACAAAAAACCCTCAAGGTTTGAAAAAGTCATGGAAATTTGCTGTATTCATACATTCATTTAACGCTGAGTTGTAAATATATATATATATATATATATGTAAATATATATAGGGTTCATACGCCTGTTAATGGATTTACACATGTTGATGATGTATGTATATGTATATATATATATATATATATATATATATATATATTATGCAGGGTTCATATATATATATACTGTATATATATATACATACATTCAAGGTTTATACACATGTTGATGGATTTCCACATGTTGATGGTATATGTGTGTGTATATATATATATATATATATATATATATATATATATATATATATATATATATATATTACCTCTAGGAACAGGTTGCTGTAGAGGCAGACGACCAGTTCAGGGTTGCCGAACACAAGCGGCTTCTTTGCCTTTTTATCCACCTGTGCGAGGTCCAAAGTGAAAGAGATGACATTTCTCAGTCGGGTTAGATGAAAGATTGCCCGCTCGTCTTTTCATCACGATTGATAATGCGGTATTACATGTGGGAGGGGGGCGTGGGGGGGGGGGGGGGGGACTGGAAAGGGAATAAAGAGTCTGTTTTCTGACCTTTCATTCAACCGCTATGGACCTCGCCAACGGTTTTGACATCAATATCCGACTCAGTCTCGTCCGACAGGGAGAGCGAACAAAAAAATAGAAAAAAAAAAGAAAGAAAGAGAGAAGCACACCATTTTGTTGACAGAGTATACGATCGAGTGAGCGGGGAAGCGAACGGTCGGCAAACACCTGTGTGTGGGAAGAGTGATGGGGGCCGAGGCTGGAGGGCGCCGCCGCGGAATTATTACAACAACAACGAAAAAAAGTAACCTCGCGACCGGATGAAATGTAGTTGTTTTGAGTTGAAAGAGGCCGATCGCCCTCCGGCTGAGGCCCCCGGGAAATTCACATCGGCGTGATATCAGTAATCAAGCCCCCCCCCCCCCCCCCTTCCCATCACACGCTGAGTTTATTTTCATTTGATTAATTAATAACGCGGCTTCGCCCAGTCTGGGAGGATAAACAATGTGCGCTCTGCATGTCTCACTGCCTCCATCTGTGCGGACGGGAACATGTCTGGGAACACACGCCACCGCCAACGCCAACGCCAACGCCACCGCCAACGCCACCACAACAGAACGCTTAATCTGCCTTATTTACTCTCCCAGTATGGCTGCTTTGTCACACGAATCGTTTTTTGTCCTCCAGGATAAATATTTTCCCAGCGTCGGTGCACACACACACACACACACACAATAAAATGTTGATTTACTTTTCAGCTCTGTAAAAAAAAAAAAGAAGGCCAATCTGCATATTATGCCCCGTGTTTGTGTGTTTTTTTTATTCGGGATGCATCCACTGTGACAATATATACTGCAATTATCATCTGAGTGTGACAGCGGAGCCGGAAGCTCATTGATTGGTCTGCAGAGACCCGGGGCGTGTGAACCCTGTTGTCATACTGGGATTTAGTCGGAGAGCAATTTAATACTGTGATGTCACTGTAGAGAACGGGATCTCGACTAATTTGTCTCTCCTTCAAGAGAGAGAGAAATAAGAGGGGGAGTCGGAGGACGAGCGAGACGTGAAGATCCGATTCGTCGGAGAAAGAGGAATCTGGAGCACGCCATTTAACTTAATGCTCTCTCTTCCCCGCTAACGGTCTGAAGATAATTAGTATTACTAATCAAAACACTTGTGTCTCTTCTCTCCCGGTGTGTCATCTTCCCTGCAGGGTTCGTTGTAAACGGGCTCTTGCTATGAAGGGCCCTCCATTCTTTTCCTTTTATGTTTCTATTGGATGTACGTGGGAGCGATAGCTTTCGTGATGTCACATGTTTTTTTGCACGAGTCGCCGAACATGGCGCTAAAAAAAGACGTTGGAGCCATCAACGTTTCCTGGTTTGGATTCCAAATACATCAACCGACGTTAAACGGATGGATGCAAATTGGACAGAATTAAGTATCGAGCGTTATCAGGACGGCCGGGCGTTGGAGCTCGTAATTAGTCGTGGTCGGCTCAATAACTCATCGCTGAGCCCAAATGAGTCCAATGAGTCTCCAAATCAGTCGGCAGGTAGAATACCCAAACCTGGAAGGTTCCATTAACGGATTCATTATTTTGTCTTGAATTTCAGGATATTTAAATGTCGATCCAAAGGTCTTAAAATGTTTTTCTTTTCCAGACCAAAGATTTATTAAGGTAGATGTATTAAGATATAACGCAGTTTAAAGCAAATACTCCTCACATTTAGTAGCTGAGACCAGAGACAGTTCGTTATGTTTGCTTCATAAATGAATTAAATGGTGATATACATGATCAAGTTAATGTCTGTTCACTTTCATTCAATTGATAGTTCAGATAATATTTGAATAATAATAAGCCAACTTCACAACACAAACTCACCATCTATTCATCTATCTATCTATTCATCTATCTATCTATTCATCTATCTATCTATTCATCTATCTATCTATTCATCTATCTATCTAATCATCCATCCATCTATTCATCTATCTATTCATCTATCTATCTATTCATCTATCTATCTAATCATCCATCCATTTATTCATCTATCTATCTATTTATCTATCCATCTATTCTCTATCTATCTATCTATTTATATATCTATCTATATTTATCTGTCTATCTATCCATCTATGTATCTATTTATCCATCCATTCATTCATCTATCCAACTATTTATCCATCCATCCATCTATCTATCTATTTATTTATCTATCCATTCATCCATCTATCCATCCATCTATCTATCTATTTATACATCCATCTATCTATCTATTTATCTATCCATCTATCCATTCATCCATCTAATCTATCCATCCATCTATCTATCTATTTATCTATCCATCTATCTATCTATTTATCTATTCATCTATCCATCCATCCATATCTATCTATTTATCTATCCATCTATCCATCCATCCATATCTATCTATTTATCTATTCATCCATCCATCCATCCATATATCTATCTATCTATCTATCTATCTATCTATCTATCTATCTATCTATCTATCTATCTATCTATCTATCTATCTATCTATCCATCAGATGTTTACCAGGTTTGATGTTCTCCATGTTCTACATCTTTAGTCTGACAGTGTTTACTGGTCCAGCTGATTGTCGTTGACATATTTCCGTCCGGAGCAAAGCGATGAAGTGATGGACGGACTGGCCGTCGCCGGCCTCCCTGGAGGAGAGTGGACCTGGGAAACACCCGGACGAGCCTTTCATCTTTCATGGCGCTAACACCGATCTTGACGCCCATACATATTACATAAGTCGAAACTTGCTGACCTGTTTTTGGCATGTAGCCTACAATAAGACGGAAGTTCAACCCGGGGTATTCCTGCTGTCTAAGGGATACGTCGGTAACCGCCGAGCCACTGGTAAAAAAAAAGAATTCCCTTTTAATAAAAGAGTATAAAAGCAGCATTAGAACAGGTGTGTTAAGCCCGAATATGATTTATTACCAAGTGGAAGAAGCAAAGGAGGCTAACTGCTTCCTCATTGTTCTGCGTCCATCGCAGTGTTGACGCTTCGCTCTGCATAGTGGATATTGGCAGAGAGAATTGGGATTGGTTGGGAGACTTTATCTCAATAAGTGGCAGCCTGTCAAGGATTATAGATTAATTAGTTTGTCCTTACCTGAGAGCAACGAGTTGAATCTCGTGGTGAAAAGACCAATTTTACACATCTCTGATTAAACACTGTCAAATTACTTTTTTTTTTTAAAGGAAATATGAGCCAGGAGGAAATTGTGGAATTTGACTTTTATTTTCAGACGCGGGGAGTCTAATAGAGTTGGAGGAGGAGGAAGAGGAGGAGGAGGAGGGCTTCTGGTCTGCTGAGCTGCGCGTCAGGAAGGTAAAGCCGCAAAGGCGTTACTGTGTAATGTGAATTAATAATGACTTAATTAAACCCTGAAATTAAGAGAAAGATACTCCTCATGCCCGGGAACATATCTCCCCGAGTGCTCCTGAATGCATGTGAGAAAAAGGCTCAAAGATATCCGACTCTACCAGAATAAATCATAAAATGTGATATAATAAAATAAAAAAACCCTGAGTGGCTTTAGCTGCACTAACAGGAGTTGTGCAAAGTTTACAAGGTTCCTTCCAATGTCTGTCTCATACCCACCACAATGCAAGGTGTGTTGATATTCACAAATCAATACCTTTATTGTGGGTGTTATGAAGGAATGAATGAACAGGAACGTCGACTTCAACATCACAACAGAAGTCCTTGAACCCTAAAATGAGTCAGAATCTCTGGATGGGTTTATATGGGTTTTTGGTTCGATGCTCTGTGGTTACCACAAGCTGAAGAGACGTAGACGATTTGTTCCACACTGTAAAATATGTCAGTCGATAGCCGTCTGCTAAGTTTGGAAGCTTTTACCTGTGTTTGAATAAAAGTTGGTCGCCAACAAGTGGCTGAATGGAAACTAGTTGGGAATCGACCATGTAGTAGTGTGTTTTAAAAGCCTGATGTTAGAAACCTTCAACATGTTTGTTTTTTCATGACGATTGTCCTGCTGAACAAAGCGTGTAAGAATCACACGTGTAGTGTTTGTACTAATTAAACTAATTCCAGCGGAAGCAGCCCATTGGCTCTCTGTCGAGGGAACCGGTGGAACGTTGACCTCTGGGATTGGCCTCCAGAAATACGTCATCATTCATTTATTTTTAGAATGTATCTATCCATCTATCCATCCATCCATCCGCCCATCTATCCATCCATCCACCCATCCATGCATCTATGCATCTATCCATCCACCCACCCACCCAACTAGCTATCTATCCATCCATCCATCCACTCACCCATCTATCTATCTATCTATCTATCTATCTATCTATCTATCTATCTATCTATCTATCTATATATCTATCTATAGAAAGTAACATTCTGGGACACACAATCAGACAATATTACAGTAACATGCAATGTTGCAGACACCAAACACATTTTCACTGTGAGCTGTTTATTGCGGCGCTCAGTAATTTTACCTACAGTCAAGGTTCACTCGGTAAAATTCGTCATATCCTCCGAGTTGATGTTGGGATTTCTACAGAATTTAGATTCAAAACCCTGAAAACAAAGGTTCTTAAAACCAAATGTAGAAGTCAATGAAATGAAAGTATTCAGCAAGACCCAGACTACAGGAATCACAGGTTTTATTTCCAGCCATTTTCATCAAAAGAGCGGCGATAGAAGAACCAAAGTAAACCTTTCCAGACGAGATGAAAACTCATTTAACTTCTAGCTTTTACAGAAAATGTCAAAGACGTTTTTCTCTGCAGTTTACGGGCGAATGTTTACTGTCACATAGCCAGAAGCCCCACTGAATGAATCAGCAGGTGTACTTGTTCCAACCCCCCCCCCCTCTAAATTAAAGCTTTTAATTTATTATTTTTTGCTCCCATTTCACGTGAATGACATTTCTTTGGTCGGCGGGGTGTCAGTCGGCGTCATTTTTCCCCTTTGAGGTAATTTCGACCTAAAATTGGAGAATCTTGTTTGTGTTTATTCCATTGACACTTTTCCAAAGAATTAATTTACCTTGCTTTGGAAAAAAAACACATTATTAATCACAAGACGTGCCTTTTTGAATACCCCCCCCCCCCCCCCCCGCCGATCATCCTCCGAGAAGCTGTTTAAGGGACTGCGACACACGATCCCGGGAGAGAAAGCAACCTTGATGGGTTTTCACACACTGCGGCTGTCTGACGCTGGTTTGTAACCTTGTTCATGAATCGACTCCCTAAAAAAAAGAAGAGAAAAAAAGAAACCCAGATCAAACTAGCCGCGGTGCTCCTTGATGATGGAAAGTGATATCTAAATAAAATGTTAAAACCCCAGCGAGTGTGCTTGTTTTTGTGAGCTGTTTACGAGCATGGCGTGTGGAAACTGAAGAGGCAGCCTGTGTGTGTGTGTGTGTGTGTGTATTTTAAATGGGAAAAAACAAACACACACAAAACCTCATGTCTATTTAGATGTAAAGGTAGAGCGGCCTCGAGAGGCTTCAGAATGCTTCACTCATCCATCACACACTCATATGTATTTTTGCAAAAACACTGCTTTCAACATGTGTGTTTTTGGAAAAGCGTTGACGCCACACACACACACACACACACACACACACACACACACGCACGCAGGCGACTCGGCCGTGATGTGTTGGGACTCGTGTGTAATAAGAAAATGGCCTTCGGTGCGAAACGTGTCATTACGTCTCATTTAGCTCCCGTCGGATAGCGTGGAGGACGGCTCCCTGCAGCTGCTGTGATTATGTGCAACATGCACTCATTCTGTGTGAACGCGTGATTCTGTGTGTGTGTGTGTGTTCCTGTGAGACAGGATTAAGAGCCGATAGAGTTTTTCCGAGTAGAACCGATCTCTGGGAGAGAGAAGGGGGTCTCTGGGCTCTTAGCGCTGAGCCCGGCTTCTCCTCCTCATGCCGCTCACCCCTCCCACTCCTTAAATAGTGCGAGGGCGCATTGGGATGAAGCCTGGATACCACGCCGTGGTTTTTTCAAGGGGTTGCGGTTCCCCATTTGAAATCAGCCCCCCCCCCCCCCTCACGATTTTTCTTCTTTTTTTTTCCGAGCGAGAACTATCGGATTGACGGCGCCTCCCTCACAAGGTTGTCAGGGTGCAGAAAACCGCCAAGAAAGACTTGAGTTGTTTTCGTGCCCGGCCGAGGCTGATGAGCGTTGTGAAGGGTGAACAGAGGGAGAGCCGAGCGAATGAGGCACTGTCATGTTCGAGGCCACGAAACAACATCCAGCACGGAGAAAGAAAAAAAATCTTTCCGCCAGCGAGAGAGAAAACTCTTTTTTTTCTTCTGCCTCCTGCGAAAAAAATTGCAGAGACAAGCAGACATTACCTTCGCAAAGTCAAAGACCCAACATTTGCGATGGCGCATCGACATATTGATTTTTTCCTTGGCAGCTATTGGCAGACGGAGTAAGGAGGAGGGGTCCAACGGGAGCGCGCTGAGATCCGGGCGGCATTATGCACGCCGAGAGAATGAGGCTTAGCATATATCGAGTGTTTATGCTGCAGAATAGAAAGTGTGGAGCACCTTTGCTTAAACTCACTGAATGTTAAATTGGGCTTAACTAAAAAAATCCCTCTTACACAAACAGAAAGTGATCCAGGGATTTCTTTTCCTGTGTACAAAAAAAAAAAAATACCTTCCCCCTTTATTTTTCTTCTTACTCTTCGTCTCTCTGCTCTACATGGAAAAGCACACATATAAATGAGTATGTGAAAGAGATGAAGAAAGGATGAAGGATAATGTGTTGGAAGATGTGATCCGGAGGAGAGTGAAGGATATCCATTGTTTGTCTTCTTAAGGGCAGGGCACACAGAGCTGGAGTGGATGTGGATTAGAGTGGAAGCTCGGTCCTGAATATATAACCGGCTCAAGGTCTCCTCTCTTCCAGCACAATGGCCATTACAGGCGGCTGAGCGAGACTGTGAAATATTAACGTCCTGAAAGTATTCTTACACCTCTTTGATGCGAGCGGATAACGAGAATAACATATGACGGGCGTCTACGTGTACGAGCGCTCGCAGTCCTCTCACGTTTCCCCCCTGCCTCATGTGAAATGGGTCAAAAGTGTGAATCGTGGTTTGGGCGATGCATTTTTTTTGATGGGTTGTTTATGAGGGAAAAAGGGGTTTGGGGGTGTGTGGGGGGGGGGGGGGGAGCATGTCAGAACATATTTTTTCCGATAGAAGATATAAAACGCAGAAAGAAAAAAAAAGAGTCAAATGTGTAGGATCACAGGGGACACGGTAGCTGCAGCCGATACCCGACCGGAATGAAAGCAAAAAAATGAATCGGGTATTCTTCTTCATGTTCGTTCAAAAAATACAATAAAGTTCCCCGAAGAGGAGCCGGGACGGCTCGACTGCATTTTGATACGAACGAGAGGAAATATCAAACGGACTTAGCGATCAAACGGCCCCAAATATTAAATGCGCCGAGCTATCATTCATGTATCCGCGGTACGACGCTCCCTCAGCTGCGTGAGGTTAGTATTGTTGAGCCTTTGTGATTCATGGAGTCTGTTTGTGGCGACTCACTCGGCCTCCTGACGTGTTTCTGTGCGTTTCCATCTGCCCGCCGCTTTGTGTTTTCCCGACAATTAAGAGCTTAACTCTGTAAACCATTGCTCTGGCTGTGCGGAGCATGCACTCTGTGTGTGTGTGTGTGTTATGTCAAATCGTCTCTTTTCTTTTATTTCGGGCAGAACGGCCGACGTCCGACCTGCTGAAATGGATGCAATATTATATAATATGTCGGTTTAACCGGGGTCAGAGAGGTCGCGTCCCGCCCGCTGACCCCTCGCTGATAAGAGATCTCGGCAAATGGTCGCGTACGCTTCGCGGTCACGTCGCTCCGGAGCCCGCTCACGCACGTTTACGGAGCACGGATACAACACACACACACAACAACACACACACACACAAACACACAAAGGTTACAGGGAGATTAGGAAATAAACAAGACTTTCCAGCGCCGTCAAATACGAGACAAATTGTGCATTTCAAATGTACATTTAAAGCAACATGTCAGTAAATTTACTAACGTGTGTAAAGTTTGCAGAGAGTTAGATAGAAAAGTGTCCGTCCTCTAGATATGAAACTACAGCCAGCTAGCATAGCTTAGCATAAAGAAGAGTAACACACACAACTTATTAGCTCATTTAAAGCTCTACATGGTTAGACATATCCCATTTACAGTCTCTATGCTAAGCTAAGCCAGCTGGCTATAGCTTCATATTTCACATTTAACATAAAGATAAAAAGAAAGTGGTGTCGAATGAGTCTATTTCTCCCAAAATGTCGAAGTTTATACATTGGTGATATCCTCTAGATGTGAAACAACAGCCAGCTAGTGTAGCTTAGCATAAAGAAGAGCTTTTGCCACCTTACTAGCACACTAAAAGCTCTAGCCTACTTGGTTAGAAATATCCCATTTCCAGTCTCTATGCTAAGTTAAGCCAGCTGGTTGTAGCATCATATTTCACATTTTACATAAAGAGAAAAAGAAAGTGGTGTCAAATGAGTCAATTCTTCCCAAAATGTCGAAGTTTATACAGTTGTTATATCCTCTAGATGTGAAACTAGAGCCAGTTAGCATAGCTTAGCATACAGAAGAGCCTTAGACAACTTTCTAGCACATTCAAAGCTCTACTTGGTTAGAAATACCCCATTTACAGTTTCTATGCTAAGCTATACATTTCCTATAGCCTCTAGATGTGAAACTACAGCCAGCTAGCGTAGCTTAGCATAAAGAAGAGTAACAAACACACCTTGCTAGCACATTCATAGCTCTTTATTTGACTTATCTCACGTGGTTAACCAGATCCCATTTACAGTCTCTATGCTAAGCTAAGCCAGCTGGCTGTAGCTTCACATTTCACATTTAACATAAAGATCTAAAGAAAGTTGTGTCGAATAAATTAATTATTTCCAAAAATGTCAAAGTCAAATGAAACTACAGCCAGCTAGCATAGCCTAGCATAAATTAGAGGTAAACACACACCTTGCTGGCACATTCAAAGCCCTCTCCTTTCCTTTCCCTGCTAAGCTAAGCCAGCTGGCTGCTGCTTCACATTACACATTTCACATGAAGATATAAAGAATGTGGTGTCAAATAAGTGTATTTCTTTTCCGACAAATGTCGACGTCTATACTTTAAAGGCTGTTTCTCACTCGATGCTAAGCTAAGCCAGCTGGCTGTCGCAGCAAATAAAGAAAGTGGTGTCGAATAAGTGTATTCCCCCCCCCCCAAAAAAAGTAGAATTTCATACTTTAAAGGCTGTTTTTCACTCGATGCTAAGCTAAGCCAGCTGGCTGTCGCAGCAAATAAAGAAAGCGGTGTCGAATACGTGTATTCTTTTCGCGAAAATGTCGACGTCTACACTCTAAAGGCTGTTTTCACTCCCCAGATCTACAAGACAATAGCTGCCTTCTTCCCGCCGCTCGACTCCTTTTGAACCCTCCTCTCTACCTCCGTGTCACGGGAATCCGGCATTTATTTGAGCTCCCGGGCGCCTCGCTCATCCCCCTCCTGGAAAAAAAAACGCCGCGCACCTCGCACCGAGATGCACACGTAGCGACACACGCTGAGCAGCTCGTGTAACAGCTACAGTTCAGCTGATGCTCGAGGGCCGACGTAAGACACAGCTTACCCCCAACCGAGCAGGCATGACTGAACTGGAGTTTTACAACCAGCCTTATTGATTTCCTCATTATCTTCTTCACGGGCGATCCCCCCTTCAGGGGAACAGGGGGCCGTCGCTCCATTCTACTCTATTCAGGCCCTCCTGTCGGCGTAAAGGTGTCATTTTAACGCTTTTCGCCCGGGTACAGGACGCAGATTATTTTCATTTTATGTCATGATTTTTTTTTTTTTAGAGGGCGATTCATAACCGGTGGATTTAACCGCTCAGTGTTTCACAGTTTCGGCGTTGAAGCCGAAGCTGCACGGCAAACCCTGAACTCATGTAGACGTGACACGGGGGAGCCGTACACGAGATGGAAAAATGTTGGACTCATTTGGACCGGACGTTAAACTGACTGTAGCCCCTCCCCCCTATAGAAGTCTGGGTAATGTCAGACGTCAAAGCCTGAAAGTGTGATTGTATGGAGGTAGATAAGTGTCTTTATTCCGCACATGTGTTAGTAAATTAATAATGAAACTAGAATGTGTTGCTGCAAATCAAAAACCTTCCCTGTGAAAAAAAAAAGGAATTGAGTTTGCACGTAGTGGGCGGGGCTTACGAGGAGTGTGTAGTAGCTGTATTAGCGAGGAGCTTTCTATTGCTGGGTTTGACTTGCTCTCGGCTCGGAGCATTTTAAAGATGTCCGGAAGAAGAGAATAGCGGATTTACATGAAGAAGAAGAAGAAGAAGAAGAAGAAGAAGAAGAAGAAGAAGAAGAAGAAGAAGAAGAAGAAGAAGAAGAAGAAGAAGAAGAAGAAGAAGAAGAAGAAGAAGAAGAAGAAGAAGAAGAAGAAGAAGAAGAAGAAGAAGAAGAAGAAGAAGAAGAATGGTTGAATGCTACAATGCTACTCAGGCTCCGGCCTTGAACGCTACTCAGGCTCTGCCCCTTGAACGCTACCCAGGCTCCGCCCCTTGAATGCTACCCAGGCTCCGCCCCTTGAACACTACCCAGGCTCCGCCCCTTGACCGATACCCAGTCTCTGCCCCTTGAACGCTACCCAGGCTCCGCCCCTTGAAAACTACCCAAGCTCTGCCCCTTGAACGCGACCTAGGCTCCGCCCCTTGAACGATACCCAGGCTTCGCCCCTTGAACGATACCCAGGTTCTGCCCCTTGATTGCTACCCAGGCTCCGCCCCTTGAACGATACCCAGGCTCCGCCCCTTGAATGCTACCCAGGCTCAAGGTGAATTCAGGAGCTGTTCTGGACCTCTCATCCGTATCACATGACCTCTAACATGATTCTTGTATTCAATTCTCTTCCAGTACAACTTTTCCAAGGGAATTATTGGAAACAACGGCACGCAATCTAAGTTTAGGAGCTTCAGACTGCAGCACATGCTCATGAGGTTTCCCATCTGTCTGTTTCCCCTGTGGAATTATCTAAATGTTATTTCCTGAGCACTTCAATGGTTTCTGGTCCCAGTCGTCTCAAAATACGAGTTTCTCGGTCCAAATCTCGACCTTCGTAACGACTGCTGAGTAAACAACCTCCATCGCGGTCACCATCTGGACCCTAATCACGGGAATCGTCCAGAGCGGCGGCGGCGGCGATGACCTCGTGGGGAGATCTACTCTCCTCTGATCTCATTTATCATCTCTTAAGTATTAAAAAACTCCTCCCGAATGCGTTTCCCACCAAAAGTGATTCACCGACGATGAATACATCGACGGATCGGGCTCGAGCGTCGGCGTGAGATCCCTTTTGTTTGTGCTGATGGAGTCTGAGCACCAGTCAGCACAAACATCACATCCGGAAGGAACTGTGTCATTGTGCAATAATTGGAATTATGCAAATAGTGGCGAGGCAACACTTTGTAATAACCACATTTATTCATACCGTGTTTTTTTTGTTATTAGTTCTCTCTGAGGCACGGACTCGTTTTCTTTTTTTATCATCCCTGTGTTTTATTCATCATCATTTTTTTTCCGTGTCGCCCCCTTATGCCGCTTTCGGTGTGTTGGACTCGTAAACAGGAGGTGAACAAAGCGAGCGCGTCCTATTGAACGACGAGCAGGAAAACAAAGTTAACAAGTCAGAAAGAAGCTTTCCATGCATAAGTGTTGATTTCTCGGGGGACTGCGCTCTCCTCTCGCTCTCCTCTCTCTCTCCTCTCTCTCTCCTCTCTCTCTCCTCTCTCTCTCCTCTCGCTCTCCATTCGATCCGCCGCTGTAAAAGTTGGAGCTCTGAAGAGACGGAAGAGAAATCCATACGTGTCTCTGTCCCGGCCATTGATATTCTCCTAACTCCCCTTCTTTTTTCTCCACACCTCCATCACCCCCATCTCTCTCTCTCTCTCTCTCCCCCCTTGTTCTCGCTCTCTCTTCAGTTTGGTCCGCGGTGGCCGATCCATCGTCGTGCCCTCCACCGGCCGGGGGTCAGGACGTCTGATATCCCAGATTCACACGTTCTCTGCTCCCCAGACGCTTGGGGGGGGGGGGGGTTCTTCTCATCCAACCGCACATCAATTTCACTTTCTCTCCATCTCTCCCTCTCTCCTTCTCTTCCTCTACCTCTCGACCTTACTCCCTCTCTCACTCCCCCTCTCTCTCATTCTCGCTCCCTAGCTCTCTCCCTCTCTCTCTCCCTCTTTCCCCATCGCTCTGTCTCTCTATCTCCCTCTCTCCCTTACTCCCTCTCTCACCCCCCCCTCTCTCTTTCTCGCTCCCTTTCTCTACCTCTCTTTCCCCATCTCTCTGTCTTTCTATCTCCCTCACTCCCCTACTCCCTCTCTCACTCCCCTCTCTCTCCTTCTCTCTCCCTCTCTTTCCCTCTTTCTCATCTCTCTCCTTCCATATTCCCTTCTCTCTCTCTTTTCCTATCTCTTTCACTCTCTCTCACCCCGTCTCACTTCCTCTCTTTCATTCCCTCCCTCTTTCTCCCCCTCTATCTCCCTTCTCCTCTCTCTCTCTGTCTCCCTTCTCTCTCTCCCTCTCTCTCTCTTTCCCCTCTCTCTCTCAGACTTTCTCTCTCCCTCTCTCTCAAATTCCCTCCCTCTTTCTCCCCCTCTCTCTCCCTCTCATCCTCTCCCTCTTTCTCCCTCCCTCTTTTCCTCTCACTCGCCCTCTCTCTTTCCCTCCCCCCCCTCTCTCTATTTTCCCTCTCTCTCACTCAGACTTTCTCCCCCCTCTTCCCCCTCCTCCCTCCCCCCACCCTCTCTCTTGGCGTATAAGTCTTGTGCCCTTTCACACAGTGCTGTTCCCCCTCTAGACGCATGAAGGATCCTCACCTGCAGGCGGACGATTGCATAATCGTCCTTCCACTCGCCCACTTCCACCCTCGCGACCTTCGCTTAGTCTGAATAATTACAAGGGGTTTATTTTCCATCGTTGTGAAGCTTTTCCTTCACAAACAGCCTTTTAAAAACACTTTTATTATTTGATTATTTTGTATTGATGGATACATACACACAGTGGTAAATAGACGGCCTTGAACACCAGCACATTGCTTCGTAAACACACATATCTGATTTCTTTTTTCTACCGTTGTGGCAATGAATAGGGTAAGTTATTAGAGCTTCAGTAAAAACACCATTATGCTCCTGCAGCGATGCAATATTCTAATACTTTCAGGATTTAAGGGTCAACTACTTGTCAATTTGGCATCTAAACAGAAGAGAAACCGAGCAACTCTCACATAGTCATGTGTAGTACCTCTAGTTGGCCACTGGCAGGCTAATGTTGTTTGGAGTTGAATGCGTCAAATTCTTCGGATGAATTTTCATCTCTCCATCACACATTAATAACTCTGCTTCCTCCCTGTGTCTGATGCCTCCTGCCGTTGACCTGCTGATAAGCCCCGCCCCCTCCTCTCTACTGTGGATATGCCCCGCCTCCTCCCTCTATATCTCCATGTTTCATGGATTATAGAGTTCTGGATCGTGGTCCGTATCTACTACTAATTCTTCATATTCATTCAATGTGTTTATATAAATCTTTAACGCTTTTCATCTGGTCACATGACATCGATTGAGATGTCATGTGACATCGATTGAGATGTCACGTGACATCGATTGAGATGTCATGTGACATCGATTGAGATGTTTTTTTCCCCCTTGAAAGTTTTTTTTCTGGTTTTTTTGGGAGTTGTTCCAGATCCGATGTGAGGTCAAAGGTCATGGACGTTGTATGTGTACAGATTTTAAAAGCCCTCTGAGGGGAGTTTGTCATTTGTGATATTGGGCTGTACAAAATAAACTGAATAGAATTGAACGTCACATCTTCACCGGGAGGAAGAGCGCCGGCTCCATTCGCACCGAACCCGACGGCGAGGCCGTTATCGGCGAGTTCTCTCCCTCGGTGTGGCCGTCTGACTCAAATGGCCCGATTGCATTTGATTTACTCCACCTGCTACGTGCCATCAGGGTTTTGTTCCTCCGAAAAGTTCATGTTGAACCCAACTTTTCTTTTCCTCCCGTCCCCTGCGGTCCACACAGCCCAACATCCAAACCGATGCGAGGCTTTTTTTCTTCCTTCTTCTTCACCGCGACGCATGATTTGGTGTGATTGCAGCCCGAGCGTGCCGCATGCAGTCGGCGCGGCTAACATCAAGCCAGCTGTTCACGGTCGGTAAGCACCTCCGAATAGCCGTCTGACTGCTTGGTGAACCCCGAATGTCTCATTTTCTACGTGTTTATTACCTATATGACCGGTGGTATGAATAAATAGATGGGCGGATGGATGAATGGATGGACGGATAAGTAGATGGATCAGAGGAAGAAACATTCAGGAGGAAGTATGCAACAAGCAGTTTGCCGTGCGATGGGAGTCAGCGTGGAGCACGGGAGCTCGGGGAGAATCACACACTCCGCCGTATTGGCTTTTTAAACCAGATGCATCATGGGAGATGGAAACAGCGTGTCTTTGAGCACAGATGCTGGATTCGGTTAAAAAGAAAGAAAAAAAAATCAAAACAAACCCTGGCGGAGCTTTCTGCATTTTTCTGCATTTGCACGTTTGAAGCATTAAAAACGAAACAAAAAATAGCATCCGGCACATTAATTTTGTCCGTGTAAGCAAATTGCAGCGCCGCGTGTTTCCCCTGCCAACAAACTCCGACACATTCCTCCCGGAGGTTTTCCATTCCCGCGTGAAGTGATGGGGAAAAAGTTTTGGTGGATGATTGTTTTTGTTTGAGAGGATGCAAAATAAATGACGCTCCCATGCGACAGCATCTGGCGCCTGGCTCTCTCATCATTGCTTTTGACCCCTTCTGGTCACGCTAACCTTATTCTGCCCCGGCAACAGGGTGGTAAAAACAATCTGGAATGTATGTGTCTTTTAACGCACACGTAAACTCACACCTGGACCGGCTGCTGCTGTGACTGAAGACAGTCGCTGTGGGGGATGATGCATTGTTTCGACGCGAGGCAGCCACCTTCTCCCTTGGCTCGACGTGGAGAGGAAATTGGACGCTTACACACCGCCACACACACACACACACACACACACACACACACACTCTTGGGACATTTCCAGGGAAAGAATTAGGAAATTAGACGCACACATACACCCGTGAAAAAAGAACGCCGTTAAGTAGGATCACACGCGTCAGACCGGACTTTGACGGCTTATGTACACCGCTTGTGTTTTTTAGGGCTTTAGAGATTGAAATTAGGCTGAAGATCGTCCCGATTGCGTTTTCTTACGCGTAATTAGCCGCCGCGAAAAGGTGAAAACATCCAAACGGAAGCGTTTTTTGCGAAAAGGGGGCAAATGAAGAAGGTCGGGCATTAAAATGCTGCTCGACGAAACTCTGGGTTTTCTTTTTTTAATTAAAAAAAAAGCGCCGTGAAAACTTCACTCGCTCCGTCCCCCCCCCCCCCCCCCTCGCGCCCTACGAAAAAAAAAAGGTGGGGTGCAACTCTTAATTACTGACACGGAGCCAATTTGCGTCGAGCGTGTCTCTCGGCAGATAATGATAATCATTATAATAGCTTGAAGCGTTTGTTTCATGCAGCAAAAAAAAGCAATAATGTTCACTCAGATCTCCCGTAATAAAGGCTCAGCACTTCCTCCCAGCCGCGGTACAGTGCGGCTGGACGTGAATAATCATTAGCCAAATTGAAATGCAGGGGCTAAATACGTGGCGGCGTCTCCACTGCCTGTCTCTCTCTCTCTTTTTTTTTTGTGGGTCCCCGGGTACGACGCCAGAGACCGATCAAAGAGCGGCTCTGATTCGCTCGGCGATCGAGGGAGACGGCGCCGCTCGGTGACGGCCGAACGCCGACGTGTCAGTTTCAATCGTCCGTCGATACGCGGCCGTCACGCACGCCAGGTGTGCCGCGCTCTCGCTCGTCCGATCGACCTGGGATCTCCCAGGATGTTCGTGCATTTTTCTCACGAGGGAGGAGATATTTTCTGATGAGAAAAATAAAAAATGCCACTTGGCTCAAATCCACTGGTTGTCTTGAAAGACGAGGGTCGGACCGGTGAGAGAGGCCGAGGGCGCCGGGTCCAGAGCAGCTGGTGGACATCAGAACCACAGAACCTCAAAACCTCTCTCCGGTCACCCAGGCAACCGCAGTTAGTGTCCTGTGTGAATCTGAAGGAAAACCGTGACACGTGAGTCACGTGCCTCGTTGGTCTTGTGACTCGCCTGAGTTGTTAAGCACATGTCATTTAGCAGACACTTTTATCCAAAGCGACTTACAATCCTGTTACATCCGCACACACAGATACAGGAAACAATTAAGGGTTAAGTGTCTTGCTCAAGGACACATCGACTAGGTCGGGGATCGAACCTCCAACCCCGTGTTTGAAAGACGGACCTGCTACCCACTGACCCACAGTCGCCCTAATTAGTGTTGCTGGTCACGTGACTCAGGGTCGTTGGTCACGTGACTCGTTGGTGTTGCTGGTCACGTGACTCACATGACTCGTTGGTCATGACTCGTTGGAGATCGTTGGTGTCGTTGGTCACCTGACTCGTGTGAGTCATCGGTGTCTCTTTTTCTCTCTCTCTCTCTTTCTTTCTTTCTCTCTCTCTCTTTCTCCTCCATCTCTCAGTTCCTTCAAATGAAAACTAAAGACTCTTCTGTCTGCCGAGGCTTTTTTTTTTATACACAATTAACTAATTATTCATCTTGTGCTCTGCACACTGCCACGTCTATTTTTGCCCGTTGTACCTGCCTTATTCTATTTGAGCTTGTTTTGATTCTCCTCGCTCTCTAATTGATGTTTTTTAATTGCATTTTAACGTCCTTTGTGGAGAGCGAACGCTGTGCAAGTGTTTGACAGCAGAGATTACGGAGAACACAACCGCGGAACGGCGCTAAGAGGTGAGCCGCCGCATTTCATGGTTGTAAGTGAAAGCAAGTTGCCACGCTGTGCCTGCAAATTGTCCAAGGATTAGTATTTATTTATTCTTTCTTTCAATGTAAAGATTAACATTTTTCGTGGCCTAGTGGTCGGCTCTCTAGATTTACCAAACAAATGGACCTCGTTTTTTTTTCTCAATAAACAGGGGGAACAAAATTGTATTTCTTCAGTGGAACAAAAAATGATGAGAACATCTACGATGTGGTATCAATTTACTTGAACATGTATATCCTTATCCTTAAATTAATTCCGTTAGCATGAGATTTACAGCTGGTTTGCGTTGAATCCAGATGTAAATACACTCGTCAATATCCAAGGAATGAGAATACGTTATCTCTTTTGATTAGGAGAAAAAAGAAATAAAAAAAAGAAGCAGCGTAGGAATATTTGATGTGCGAGCGACGATAAATGGATTTAGTGGTCGTTGCACCGTATGGAGATCACGGCGCCGCCGCCACGGAGACGCGGTGTCTTATTTCAGCGGGGGGAGGGGGGAGGGGGGGGGGGACGCGTCTCTCTCTCTCCAGGTGACTGAGCCGTTTTGTTTTGGTCGTGGGCGAGCGGTTCCACGGGCGCCATGAATAAAACATCCCGAGAAGAGAAGAGGCCCCGCGGCCCTCGGCTCGAGGGTCAGCCGGCCACCGGCAGCCGGAGACTTGATGGGAAAAGCTACGGGGGGGGGGGCGATGTGGCGGGAGATTGGGTGGCGACTTAAAGCTCCGCGTTGCATAAGTAGACCGCCCCGCGGGGCGATGCCCTTTGAGGATTACATCAATATTGGAGCCAAAACATGTAATCATACACCTGAGGTCAGGTGCTGCGCGCCGCGCCGACGACCTTCAGCTTCAGGACCGGGAGGCAGAGCAGATATTCACGGAGGATCGTCAACATCCAGAGAACATCAAACAGGAACTCTTCACTCACTGCAGCTGGAATAAAAACAGATTAGAACTTCAGTGGCACTCGAATGGCACTCAGGGTATTACTCATGGTAACAATGATGGTATTACTTATGGTATTAATATGATATTACTTATGGTATTAATTATAGTATAACTTATTGTATTATTTATGGTATATGGTATTAATATGATATTACTTATGGTATTAATTATAGTATAACTTATTGTATTACTTATGGTATATGGTATTAATTATTGTATTACTTATTGTATTACTTATGGTATATGGTATTAATATGATATTACTTATGGTATTAATTATAGTATTACTTATGGTATTAATATGATATTACTTATAGTATTAATTATGGTATTATTATGATATTAATATCATATTACTTATTGTATTAATGATAGTATTACTTATTGTATTACTTATGGTATATGGTATTAATTATTGTATTACTTATGGTATATGGTAATAATATGATATTGCTTATGCTATTAATTATAGTATTACTTATGGTATTAATATGATATTACTTATGGTATTAATTATGGTATTATTTATGGTATTAATATGATATTACTTATGGTATTGATTATAGTATTACTTATTGTCTAACTTATAGTATTACTTATAGTATTACTTATTGTCTAACTTATAGTATTACTTATAGTATTCCTTCTGGTATTACTCGTGGTATTACTTATGGTAAGAAATGTTACTTTCTTTATTGTTATTGTTCTGAGTTCGTTCTCATTGTTGAATTAGGATGAAGCGTCAGCTGAATGTATCATAATGTAATGTAATCACATGTAAAGTAATGTAATAATATATAATGTAATATAATGTAAAGTAATGTAATGACATGTAATGTAATATAATATAATGACATGTAATATAATTTAATGTAATATAATATTATGGCATGTAATGTAATATAATGACATGTAATGAAATATAATGTAATATAATGTTATGGCATGTAATGTAATATAATGACATGTAATGTAATGTAATATAAGTTAATGACATTACATGCCCCCTCCTTCCTCCCCGCGCCCTGCTTCCTCTTCTTCACTGGAACAGAATCAACAGTCGACTCGTCTCAGGCGTCGAAAGCTGAATGGATTCGAGATACAATCCTGCAACTTTCACTGTCACTTAATTGCAAGACTACTCCTTTGATTAACTCTCCGTCTTACCCCCCCTTCCCTCCGTCCGGGGGGGGGATATAAGACATGACTGGCAGCTCGTAGTTTATTAGCAGCTGCCGAGAGCTCTTCTTCTCCACTACGGCAGATGTTCTCTTAAGGATTACAACGGCTGGGAGGAAGAAAAAAATGTGCTATAAACAAAATAAACGCGATTTGAGATCCAGTCAGCTCTCAATTACCGAGATTCTCCCTCCGAAAAACACGAGGAACAAATTAAAAGCTTTTTATTTTTACCAGTGGCATGCAGCAAAGGATGTTCAAGGGCTTTTCAGAATAAAACGGACGACTATTTTTGGTTTGGAAGAAGTCAGGTTGCCTCATGGTCGGCAGGTCAAAGGGTCAAAGGGTCAGAAGAAAGCTCTCCAGTGAGGACGTCTTTACACCGGAGGTCACACTTTAAAGTGACCTGGTGCTCCAGGGCTGGCGGAGGAGCTCCCGAGCCTCGCGCCGGGCGCCGCCTCCACCCTCGGGGTCCTCACATTTGAGTCGAGGTGCAGTGAGAGAGCAGGTGTGAGTGTTTGATTCGAGAGCGGGGACAATAAGTGAACAGCCAAGTCAAATCTGGACCCCTAGAGCACAGGTGTCAAACACAAGGCCCACCGCACCGCTTTATGTGGAAAGAAATTGAAGAAAAATATCCCATGCTTTTATTTTGAAGGTTGAAGATTAAATGTATTCATGTTATAATATTAGAGATATTTTCTTATTTACAATATTTCTAGACTCAAATAAACAATAACCAAATGCAAAGAGAGTTATTTAACATTGTGTTAGAGGTGTTCATAACGTGTTTCTGGCCCTTTAAGAGGGCGGCCATGATGCTGATTAGGCCCACGGTGAACATGAGTTTGACACCCCTGCCCTAGAGGGCTGAGAACTTTTATGTTTTCAAGGTTTTCCGCCGTGTCGAGTCTGTTTCCTCTTTTATTTTGTAGGTTCCTCATGTGTCCTGGTTTACTTCCTTTGTGATTGCCGGCCTTGTGCCTCTCAGTGTGGCTTTAGATTTATTTTTAATTTTTTTCGGAGTGAATCGTACAACACCACCTGCAGCCTCCTCTTCGGTGAATAAAGTCTGGAGACAAAAACCTAAATAGGACACCGTTTATTAAAAGGACAGTTCACCCCAAAATGCAAAACACACATTTCCCCTCTTACCTGAAGTGTTGATCACTCCAGAGTATGATGGCGCTTCCTCTTCCGAAACACGGAGCAGTTCAATGAAAGTGTGAATTCAGCCACTATGCATTGTATTCTGGTGCCTATACATTTCCCATAATGCAACCTGGATCTTTTCCCTCTGAATGTGTCAGCCCGACGCCATCGGGGTTGTTTTTGTCAGACTTGACGAGGCTCCGGAGCCACGGGGGGAAACCTTTTGCAAAAGGCTGATTGGTCCCTTAATAAACTGACCTTTATATGTCAATCGGGTGGAGGTCCTCTTTAATGTTGTCGTTGGTGGAGATGGAGCCAATTTCCACTTCTTTTTATTCACTATAGGGCAGTTCAGCCGGCTCTTCTCACACACTGCACACTAGCTAAACAAACACAAAATAATGCACTGTAATTATAACGTAACCAGCACTTGGTATGTTCTCTTTAACAATATATCTAATTTTATTGTATAATTTTAATTTGTTACATTTTTACTAACATTTTATTGTAGAATTTTATTTTTTTTATTTACTTTATCTAATTATATTGTAGAATTTTCATTTTTACATTTTGTATCTAATTTATTTGTATACTTTTAATTTCTTTACAATTGCTTCACTCATTTTATTGTAGAATGTTAATGTTTTACATTTTTAATCTAATTCTATTGTAGAATGTTAATTTTTTAACATTTTTAATCACATTTTATTGTAGAATTTTCCCCCAACTGTATTTAACTACAGTATCTGACATATATCATTTATTGTATAATATCATGTTTTACATTTTTTAAATCTTTATAGTATCCAGTAACTGCACAGTCAAATACAGTATCGCAAACACTGTACTTACCTGTACTTAACTGTCCAGTACCTCAAGTAAATGTGCGTACTCTCCACTACTGCAGCTAATAGTCGGATGTCTTCAATGTCTTTTTCATATTTATATTCATATATTATATAACTCTGATGTGATGAAGCTATAAGAAGCGATGCCGCTACGTCCTGTAAACCTTCAGAACCAGCACACGTCTGCCGGTGACCTCAGAGGAGCATCACATGCGTCACACTGATGTGATCAAACCCGTGGCTCCAGACCCTCAGGCGGTCCCATCTGAGGGACGGTTCATCTCCAGACTTTCCTTTTTAATGTTTGTCACCAGGCCTCTAGCATTATCTTCAGAAATAACAGAAACAGTTCTTTTGGCTGACCGGGTCACGATGCACACACACACTCATATTCCTCACACATTTTTTAATTTTTTATGTGCCGTAAAGATCGTGCATCGCCGCCTTAAACCTTTAAATGTGGTTCTGGAAAAAAAAAGATCAATGCGGAGGAAGATTTAAAAAATCTCTTTGATCAAATCAACTCAACTTCAGCTCAAGAGTGAAATGTAAGAAGTTAAAATATAAAGATGAATTAATGTTCGCACAGAAAATCCGTCAAATGCCCGACGTACAAATGTTCGCCGGCAGAGAGAGAGAGCATTTTCTCTCCTGCCCGAGGCAACACGCACACACACACACACACACACACACACACACACACACTCACACACACACACACACACACACACACACACACACACACACTGTACCGTGCTTTTGCAGCAACGGCAAAATAAAAAATCCCACCTCTAACTTTTTAATTACACCCTCGAGAGGTACCGGTTGACCTGCAATGGGGAAGTCTGGCGAGGGGGCGTGGCCTACTCCGGCCAACCCGAGGTCACGATGTCCCCCTCGGAGATCTCCTCCTCCGCGAGGCCCGGAGTGCTTATGGAGTCTGGAGGTGTGACCCGGGAAGTGGTCCTCTCTTCCCCCCTGTTCGCAACAGAGGACCCACTCCTCCTCTAATTTAATCCTCCGAGCTTTTGAGAGTGAAGTAGACGCATTACACACATACACACACACACACACAAACGACCACACACACACACACACACACACACACACACACACACACACACACCGTGTAAGTGTTTTTTTCTGGCATTAAATCCATACTGATGCATTTTACTTTTAATTCTTGTACAATATTTTTGTTCCTGTTTTTTTCTCCGTGCTCATTTTAATTCCATAACTCTCCTTCTCTCACGGCTTTCTATACCTCCCTCCCTCTGCCCCTCCCTCTCCCCCCACCCCCCCTCCCCCGTCTCTTGGATGTGAGTGTAATACTGTTATGGTTATAAGGTGTGAAGGTCTACGTGACGCGCCGCAGAAGAAAAACAATAAGCTGTTTTTCTCGCCTCCGTATCCATGTCTCTGTCTGTATTCATCACCTGGGTGAGCGTAGCCATGCGTGCACATTATGCAGAGTTATACATGTGTGTGTGTGTGTGTGTGTGTGTGTGTGTGCAGGTGTTTGTTTAAGTGCGTGCATGCATGTACAGGAATCCTCACCTTTTTTGTTTATGCGTGTCATTTCACACAGATGAATGTATGCTTATGCGTTGCGCC